>JAPYYV010001750.1:0-22967 GCA_030522625.1 Copidosoma aretas
AAAAAAAAAAAAAAAAAAAAAAAAAAAAAAAAAGAAAAAAAAAAAGAAAAAAAAAAAAAAAAAAAAAAAAAAAAAAAAAAAAAAAAAAAAAAAAAAAAAGAATCGGATGCTACTAAAAAATACTTCACGAATAGTATTAAATAGTTGACTGATTAAAAGAGAAAAAAGATTGATTAATTTATACGCAAGATATTATTAAGATTTTTTCATAGATTCAATCCGAAGGATAATTTTTTTCGTCACACGTAAGTCGTTGGTCGAAAAATGAGAACCATGTAAAATACGTTCAAAATTAAAAAAATTATCTGTTGCAAACGACGTTGCTGAGAGAGCTATACATCTAACCAAAGAATAAATTAAGGTATCGACTCATGATGGAAAGCAAAAACAATATATGTTGCCAGTAGTAAGCGAATACAAAAAGCAATTTTCAAGTTACCAAAAATCTAGTATTACAAAACAATTTGAAATTTTCTGTTTTTTTTTTAACAACGTAGATTATTATTGAAGTTCTCTGAATTGTAATATTTATTTTCAATATTATAAGTTGAAAACTTGTGATTTAATAAAATTATAACTTTCTAAATATCCTCAACGAATCAATGCCTTCACTCTAAAAAGTGTGAATTAAATTGTAGTTCAAGCTCTGACCACTTTATTCTTGCTTTTTATTTTGAGCTTGGAAAGTTTTAATTTTTGTAGGATACACACAGTGGAAAACTTATATTGCGGTCTAAGAGTATATTTCCGAATCTTACAACTTAGATAAATTAATGCGTGCGGTTATATCGCATAAATACTGGTAGAAGATTTTTTAATACGTAAGTATTTTTATGCATAACGGAGAAACAGCATTTTACGACAGCGAAAATATTAAGCACGTCTAAAGTATTGAGCCATCCCAAATTCAAAAATTGTAAAAGAAGAAAAATATTGCGATTCCTTTACACATCAGAAAAGTTGATATGAACCGCGCGCATTTAAAATTACATTATATAGTAAACGCGCAAGGTGATTTTGCACCAATTCATCTTTCAAAATTATCGTGCACTTTTCCCCTCATAGATAAGCTTATAAGATAGTTACGTAGTCAGCTGCTACGCGATGCCTAGCCAACTTGCTGCCACACTACTAAATCAGCGCGCCGTAGGCTTTAAATAAGGGGTCCGCAGACCCGTGCGTGGGGAAGTTGGTAGGTGGTCGAGGCAGTTGTCTCAATAAACCATCTGTAAACCCAATATTTTCGGTGGAGTGCTTTCGTCGCGAATCTCCTCCCCCCCAAAACAAACGAAGGCCAACCACCGGTCCAGCAGTGGCAGCAGCAGTGCCTAGCGGTAGGTGCCAGCCATCGTAGCGGAGCCTAGCAGTAGTAGAGTCTAGTAGCAGCGGCCAGCCATCGTAACAGCACCTAGCAGCTGTGGTGCCAGGCGGTCTTTGCCTTCAATGAGTATTGTATCCGTGACTTAATCCAACCCTTGTAGTGGCATCGCCTAAAGGAGCTATCAAGAAGGACTGCGAGGGCCCTGGATCTATATCCCTCAGCAGCTACATCGCCTTATATATTATTAATAAAAACATAAACTTAAGGAACGGCTCGAGATTAGTCCGGGCTGGGCTACCTCGCTTCGTTTTGGAAGCTGAGCAGCTCTATGTAATGGAGCATTAGGTGAGGGGTTAGTGCTGTTTCCTCCCTCACTCAACGTAGAAGCCAATGCAACACACTACCAGAAGTACCACAGTAAAGCCAGGGATCCGTTTGCAACCTATCTCGCACAACTGACCAAATTTGAGGGAACTACGGACCAGGACTTAACCTTGACGGGCCCCGTTCTCTTAAGTAGCCCAGAGTACACGCCTTCTAACAAAGTTTAGCACCACTGAACCAAAAAAATAGGGTGGTAAAACGTGCTTTTCGTAATTCTCACTTTTACACAACCCATTAAGTAACAAGTTGTAGCAAAAGTTCTGGAGTCTCGTTGATAAGGGTGATTTGAAACAGGAAATTTGTTGGAAATTGAGCAAGTGATATAATTCACGTGCAGCTTGTACTCTATCTTGATAGAAGACTCTGACTAGTCAACCAATCGCGTTCGCCAGTAAGCTCGCTTGGTACGCTAGTAGCCAATTTCAACGTTTCTTATTCTTGCAGCTCGCTGCTGCGGCCGTCAGGCTGCACTGTACGCTTCTTTCTCGTCAACGTCGTTGTTGTTGCTGATACCAGCACTGCAGCTCCTACCTGATACAGCGTGCTGCTGCTGCCGCCTGCCTCTGCAGGTCTCTGCAGCCTTTTGTCGGCACCGTTGCTAAAATCAGTACTGCAGCTCCTCCTTGGTGAATCATGCTGCTGCTGCATGCTTCTGCAGGCCTTTGTTGTCAACGCCGTTGCTGCAACCAGCGCTGCAACTCCTATCTATTGCATTGTGCTGCTGCTGTCTGCTTCTGCAGGCCTTTGTTGTCGGCACCGTTGCTGTATTGGCGCTGTAGCTCCTATCTGCTGCATTGTCTTGCTCCTGCCTGCTTTTGCAAGCCCTTTTTCTACCTGGTGCATCATGCTGCTGCTGCCTGCCTCTACAGGCCTTTGTTGTCAGCACCGTTGCTACTTTCAGCGCTGCAGCACCTATCTGGTGCACCAGGTTGCTGCTGCCTGCCTCTGCAGTCCCTTGGTCGTCAACGCCGTTACTGTTACTGTTACCAGCGCTCCAGCTCCTACCTAGTGCATCGTACTCCTGCTACCCACTTCTGCAGGCCTTTGCTGTCGTCGTCGTTGCTGCTACCAGTGCTGCAGCTTATATCTGGTGCATCATGCTGCTGCTGCCTGTCTGTGCAGGCCATTGTTGTCGGCACCGTTGCTGTTTCGAGCGCTAAAGCATCTAACTGGTACATCATACTGTTTTCAGCCTGTCTCTGCAGGCCTTCGTCGTTAGTCAAGAGTATGTAACTTAATTAGTATGCGCGCTTTGATATTTCACTTTGGTCAGGATAGTACCTCATAACAAAAGAAAAATGACATTCAATGATTTTTCAACTTCTAGGAATAATCGACTAAAGTATTTTGATTGTATTTAATTGTTATATTTGTGCTATCAAGTTAAACCTAACTCATTTTTCTAAGTTATTGAAAGTTACGCATTCACTTTATACAGCTTGACTTAATCTCAAAATATTGTCGACAACACTGTTGCTCAACTTTAATTTTAAAGTATAAAAATATAATCTCTGTATGCTGAGCAGTTTGTCTGGCAAGATGAGAAATGCCTTCAGCAATTTCAAAAAGTTCGGTCAAGCTAAGATGACCAGGGATCAGGCCACTTTTAGGCTTCTACAGCTTTCAGATCACTTTGATCAGTGTAAAGCTATTCATACGAAAATAAATAGTTGGATCCTTAACCTGCCGATCATGAGAATTACAAAAAAAATTAGGATCTTCACTATGGTGTCCTGGTCTATTTTGATGATGTTATTCTATCTTTCTTGGACGGTGGAAATCCCATCCTAACCCTACTCCTACTTACTCTCAAAGCTTGTCTTCACCCATTTTTCTTCCCTCTTTTTCGGGAAGATTGACGATGAGGAGAATTATCGGGACGTATACAGGTCTCTAGTGCATAGAAAAACTGATACTCCTCCCATCATAAAATATCAGCGTCTCCGTAAACATTTAAAAGGAGTAACTTCAAATTTAATTAAAATATTTCCTTGTCTAAAGATAATTAAACTAATACAGCTTGGAAGGCAATTTTACGTTCCAATGACAATAAACGTCGTTTAATTAATTCATACAGCTCAGCTATTATTAATTGTCTTTCCATGAAAAGTAACTATGTTTATGAAGTAAAACGTATATCTATGGAGATGATAAGTCCCTTGGATTCTCTTCTTTCATTGAACTGTCAGATCAGAGATGCAGATCTTTTTATAGCCCTAGTTGCAAGTCGATTCGATTTCTACATCAATAGACATTGGCAAAAGCTGTTAGGTAATAGCTCGGACCCCCCGTCCTTATGTCAGTTGAGAGATTTTATCACCTCTCAGATACTTACACTTGAATCATTTACTGGTCAGACTGCGAACTCCTGTACCTCTAACAATTTATGGTAGCTAACTAAGTCCGGTACTTTCAAAACTACTTCTTATCAGATAGTTCATTCAGACCCAAATAAATGTCCTTTTTGTCAAGTGGCCCATAAGTTGAATTATTGTGATGCCTTTATGTCACTGTCTTGGAACCAGAAGTAGGTTTTTTTACGAGACCTTTAATTATGCCCTAGCTGTTTTGGGACACGTTTGCATAAAGAATGCATCTCGTCGACTCGGTGTATACGTTGCAATAAGAAAAATAACACTATTATGCCTACAGAGTTTGCTTACTCTAATTTTAAATCGGCAAACTCCGGGAACATAAATACCTCTCTTAATAACAAGGAAAATAATACGGTTACGTTGCCTTTGAAATCTAGTGTAAACTTGAAGTCTTCTTTTTCCTCAAAGTGTTAGTCTCCTGAAGTACTTTTGGCTACTGACAGAATGTATGTACAGGCAACTGATGGGTCTCGATTTTTAGTAAGGGCATTGATTGATCAGGGTTTTCAGAGTTCTCTTATCACCATCTTTCTGTGATCTTTTGAAGCTGAAGCAACTAAAGACTGACGTCACAATATTAGGAGCCGGTGGAACCCTATCGTTGGTAGCAAGTGAGTCGGTTAGTTTTGATTTTCAACCTTATTTTATGTCAGATTTTGAAGACTCCGTTGAGGCACTAGTTGTACCTAAGATATCCTCTTGCATACCTCCAGTAGGTAGTAATAATCTTAATCTATCTTGCTATAACGATTTGATCTTAGCTGATCCAGAATTCTTTAACCTCGATAAAAAAAATTTGCTGCTTGACGCTTCCGTTCATGCCACTATTATTGGGCAAGAAGTTCGCAAAGCCACAGCTAAATTTTCTATTGCTTCAACTTTTCAATTAAGATGGTTGCTTCCACGACCTATTCTCACATTCTCAGATTCTGTTGAAAATTCCTTGGTCATGATTAATGTCAAGGAGGCCCAACTGAATGAGTGAGTGCCAAAATTTTGGACCATTGAAAAGTGCTTAAGGACTAAACCTAAATTGTCTAAGGATGACTTACTCTGTGAGGAGTTTTTCTCGAACACATATTCTCGAGGTCGAGATGGCAGATACCTACTACGTCTGCCTTTCAAAACTGATCCTTTGACATGTCCTTAATTGCGAGATCAAACTGATCAGTCAGCTTTAGCAGTGTTTCATTATTTATAATGTATGTTTCTAAAAAATAAGTGATTACATAAAGCTTATTCAGCCTTCATGACTAAGTATCACGATTTAGGGCATATAAGAGAAGTTTCTGTGAACATAGAAATCGTGTATTCCTACTTACTTTATCATAGAGTTATACAAAAATGACAAAATACCTGTATTATTTAATAGTTCTTTAACCAACAGTTCTGGTATTTCTATAAAACTCATTGTTACACTCAAGTGAAAAATTTCTTCTGAATCTTTTTGATATTGTCATCAGATAGCGATTATTTCAGCTTGTTTTTATAGCTGACATTAAAAAGGCGTTCAGACAAATTTAGGTAGCCTCTGAGGACCAGAAGTACCAAGAATTGGTGTGGAGGCTAGACCAGGCTTTTCCCATTAAGACTTGCGCTCTAAGCATCGTGACGTATGGTTTGAAGTGCTCGCCTTATTTAGCTAATCGCGTACTTATGCAACTTTCTAATGATTATTGAGACTTACATCCCGTAGCGTCTTAAATACTTCTCTGCTACTTTTATATAGACGACTGTTTATCCGGAGGGCATACGTTAGAAAACGCAAAGTGTTTGATCTCTGCAACCTTCGGGGATTTCCATTGCGTAAATGGTCCTCTAATTATTCAGAAGTGTTGTCGGAGCTTCCTGTTGAATTTCGAGTGAATTGATTCAAGTACTAGAGCGATGATATTGAGATGGTTTCAGTTTTAGGTTTGTACTGGTCCTATAACGGATAAATTCCAATTCCAGTTGACTGTAAACAATCCATCCAGTTGCTGGACTAGACGCAGACTTTTGGCTTAGTTTGTAGTAAGCACGTTTTTTCGCTTCTTTGACATGGGTAGCTCCTACCTCAATATTCGGTAAAATACTCTTTCAATCTCTCTGGATGATGCAGATATTGTGGGAAGATATATTTTTCAACGAGGTAGTTGAAGTTTGGATGCGTTGGTAAAGTTTGACTCACGTGCTAAATCAATTACACATTCCATGGTGGAATAGATACACTCGTGATTGTGATTCAGTAGAGATACCTGGCTTTGCGGACTATTCTAAAAATGCGTATGCAGCCGTCATATATCTGCGTAAAGTTCAAAATGAGGCAGTGGTCGTCTCGCTTCAAACAGAAAAACCATAGTAGCTCCGATAAAGATTTCAAGTATTCCAAGGTTAGGGCTTTGTGCTGCAGAGTTACTGTTTATTTTTATGAAACACTTTAAAAATGTGACTTCCATGGAAAATGTCCCTGGGCATTTGTGGTCATACTCAAGAAAAGAACTCCATTGGCTTAATGGGCTGCCATCCCGATGGCCATTTGCTTGGAGGTAAATTCAGCGCACATAGCTTCCAGAGGTGTCTTTGCTACCTAATTATTGACAAAACGATTATGGTTCAAAGGTCCAAGGATCTTACATGAATTGCTACCTGATTATCCTGAATTTCGATCTGAACCTAGTAAGAATTGCCCACTTGTGAGCAATGTTGTAAATACGTCAAATGTAAATAATTTACAATTCTTTTACAGGACCTTATTACGTCGCTGTTCAAAATGGGGACATTTGCTGCGTATTACAGCTTATTCCCTCCGGTCTACGTATCGATTTTTTAACGAAGTTGAACAGAAAAATTTAGATCCTCCGTCCGTCTTAAAACGTTTGATTGGTGCGAGTTTCAAGCCCCCTCTACAGGCTGATTTGCCCTTTATCAAAGACAATTGTTTTTTACTTGTTGATACTTCATATCGAGTTATACTTGAACTAGACAACGCTCGTCTATTCTTAATATTTCTTGATCAACAAATCTTCGTCTTAAATCAAACGGAAGACAATTAAACTGATCTTCCATTCTTTTTTACCTTAACCCTCAGAGTTTTACTAATTATATGTTATTTTTACGCTTAGTGTCTACTGTCCAATCAAGCAAATATAATTTTGTTTTTGTGTTTTCGGCTTTAATAAGATGTCTTAGTAAATATCTTGCTAATAATTTTAAAGGTCTGGATTCAATAATTAGATCTACATTTTGATATGATATGAGATTTACAATAAGACACCTTGATGAATTATTTTATAACTTGTGTTATATGTAAAACGACTGTTTATAGAATTTTGTAAGTTAACATGCGGTCCACATTCGATTTAACTAAAATAATTTAACCTAATATATATCACGTTTCATTTCATGTCAAATTTTAATGATTTATGATTGTCTTTAGCACTAAAGTTTTCGATCGTTTAGAAAAATTCGTAGTTTAAATTTTGTCAGCATTACCAACAAGAAGAGCAAATTAATTTTTATCGAAATCACTAAATTGTGAATTGTAAGTGGATACGCGATCCATATTTGATTAATTGATACATGATAGAATATCTATAACAATTGAAACCGGATTCTGAATTCATAATAGTTGTTAATTTTACCTTTGACGTTATAATTGATTCAATAATATTGCACATCAACCCGAGGACAACGAAGTTTTCAATTGTCGTATCATTTTTTGATCTGTTTGTATTTAACCTTTTGCAGATCAACCCGAGGAGAACAAAGTTTTTTTTTGTTGATTTATGGTTTCAAATCATATTTAAATATTATGTTTAATTAATATCTTTGCGGGTACACTCCTGTCTATTGACCCAAGAAATTTGTTGGAAATTGAGCGAGTGATTTAATTCACGTGTAGCATGTACTATATCTTGATAGAAGACTCTGACTAGTCATCCAATCGCGTGCGCTAGTTAGCTCGCTCCGTAGCCAATTGCTACAATTTTAGTTCCTGCGTCGTGTAGCTCTTGCAGCTCGCAGCTGTGGCCGTCAGTCTGCACTGTACTCTCGTTTGAGTATTCACGCCATACAACTTGTAATCACTCTCTTGTTACTACATTAAAGTTAATAAAATGTAATTTGCTGGTTTAATTTTTTGTATCTCCTCAACTTATATCGAAGGACTGTCCGGAAAGCATAGTAATACAGTCTATTCATAAAATGACAAGCTTCAATTTTGAACAAAACTAAAAAAAAAAGAAAATATTCCGATTTTTTGAGAAATTAGCAGTATATCTTTAACGCATTAAAATGTTGACTTGCGATAAGTACATTTAATAATTTTTATTTGTAGAAGAACACTAGAGTAACAAGTTTCAGCAAAACTTTAGAGTTTTGTAGGTGAAGGTTATTTAAAAAAAGACAATGTAGAAAAAAAAATTGTTGCGATTATTTGATCAATTACCACAGTTTAGCTCCAACGCACTGAAACGTGGATATGCGATAAGTACTTTGTATAGTTCTTACTTGCAGAAAAATACTAAAGTAACAAGTTCAGACAAAAATTTTAGAGTTTCGTATGTCAGGATGATTGAAATAAATAACATTTCGGAGAAAGCAAAATGTTGCGATTTTTTAATGTACAAGCAAATTTCAGCTCATACGCACTGGAATTTAGAGTTGCGATAGGTACATGGTATAATTTATCGGCGTCAAAAATCACTAAAGCAACAAGCTACAAAAAATTTCGGAATTTTATAGATTAGGCATATTTAGAGGTAAACTCTTTTTAATAGCATAGTATTATCAATTTTTTACTAAATAAGTGCATTACTGTGCTAAGGTACTGGAAAATAGAGCTCTTAAAGAAGCTTTCTATAGTTTTCACTCATTAAGGGACACTAGAGAAAGAAGTATCAGCAAAAATATTAGCATTCCATTTATAATCATAGTGTGGAGATCGAATAACTGCGATTAAAGTCAAAAATTGCATCTTTTCTATTTAAATAACATGGTGATCTTTTACCAGCCAGCCAAGACCCTACATAACTTTTTTTCGACCTGATTTTGTTTCCTAAATTCATTAAATATTTCATGCAATAAATTTTCAAGCTAGCAGTAGTGATAGAAAAACGTCGGAAAATAACGGGCACCCCAGTGTACACATATATATATTATATTATTTAGTTTAAAGGCTCTAAATCAGCCAGGAACCTCCCTTTGCCTCCCCTAAACATATTTAAACTATTACTTGAACTCCTTCTTAATATGCGGTAAAAATCTTAATATTTCTCCCGTATTTTGACCCAATAAACAATATCGAATAAATCAGTAGCCCCTTCTTACACTTCGGAGCGACCCCCCCCCCCCCTTTGGTCTTCCCTTCGGTCCGAGGGATTATTTACAAAATGTCAATATTTTTTATAATTTTTATATTCAAATAAAAAGAAAGAGAACCTTAAAAAGGGAATTTAAATAAATCAGTTTTGTTGAAATTCATGACATTTCGTAAAAAAATTTAGAAAGACAAAAATGAGCCTGGAAAAAATAAATTAATAAAATCTCTTGCCATACGATATCTCTAACGTTTGACTCATCCTCTGAATCATTTGGCATAAATATATTTTTAGGGTTCCTACATCTTGACAGCAATAAGTCAAGTTGACCATGAGAAAGTAAGGGTCTTTCGTAGTAAAATCCTAATTTATCGGAACTTTGACCCTGCGATTCGGTCATTGTCATCAAAAAAGCTAGAATTAAAGAAAATGGCTTTCACACTTTTAAATTTCCGTACTTAATTATTTCATTAGGCATGTGTGTGTATGTAATCAAAAATCACACCCACACACGCATACGCGTTACTCCATACTAAGCAAGTTCGATATTTGTTGTTATTCATGCTTGGCGGCTTTACTTGCAGAAGCTCGAAGGCAAAGGAATCTAATCCAATGGACCAACTATATTAATCTTGCCATCGCTGTTTAATGTTAAGTGTATCAGCTCTAGTTTTAGTTGATCTATGGTGCTCGTCTGCGGCCTAGATCGCTTAAGTGCCACACACGGAGAGAAGTTTCCACCGATCTAACCAGTACCACCTATAGAATCTTTTTTCCACTTCCAACAGCATTAAAATTTCCAGTAACTGGCACGGATGTTTTCGGTTGTATAGCAGTAAATCAAAACATTAGTATCAGAAAAACTGATACCAGGCACTGGAAATTGTAGACTGTTGGAAGTAGAAAAAAGTTTATGTAGGTAGCACTGGTCAAATCAGTGGAAACTTCTCTTCGTGCACTGGAGAGTTCAAGTTGGCGGTCGAGGAAAAAACTAATCCACTCATATTCTAGAATTCCTCCCTTTTTTCTATTGGCTCTGAGCTTCCGTAAGTAAAGCTCCCAAGTATGAATCTCAACAAATATATCGAACTTGCTTGGTATAGAGTAATGCGTACATATGCGTGGGTGTGATTTTTAATCACATACACATGCACGCCTGATGAAATAACTACGTAAGAGAATCCGAGAGTGGATTGTAAGAAGATTCCTTAAATAAATATTAAACGTACAAGTACAGTAGCAGGAGTTTTCGATGATATTAAATTGTTTCCTGAATAATATAAAAGGTACAGATGAATTATTACCCGTATTGAAAAATTCTTATTGGTGTAGAATCATTATAATCTAATTTTTTTCAGTTATTATTTCTGCTTTTATCGGAAATCATATGTCTATATCATCATCCATGGGATCCCACCCTTATATTTTGCATAATGTATACTGTAATAATTGTGTTCCGTTCCTTCAATAGAATTTAGTATTTAGTTGTTCAAAATATAAGATAGTTCGTTATAAGTTGTTCACATTACTCTGTTAAGATTGCTATTTATACCATAACCGTAAACTTTATTACAAATGTTATCAGCTTCAAATATTCAGGAATTTCTAACAAGTTGATGGCTCCAATTTCAATCTTTGTTAACAATGATAAAAAATGTTATACATGCAACGCATACTGTTTTAAGATTTTTAAAACTTCAAATTTTTATATAGAAATATTTATTTCTAGATTCATTAATTATAAAGGTTTTACACTTATAATTGACTACTGAAAGTATTTGTCTAAAATCGCCTCGCAAAATAAATAATTTACCACTACATGGTGAATCATTATGGCTCAAGTCTTGACGTTTTGTCCAATATATTTCTAGCTTTTTTAGAGATACTTGAAGCTTCGTCCTAAATAATTACGTCTACATCTGGAATCCCACAATTTCTTTTCGTCAGTTTCATATTCTAAAAAAGAACATTTAATGTTAGTTAATTCTAATGGCAATTAAAATGTACTATGACTTGTCATTCCTTTGGGTAATAAAATTGAATCTATTCCAGTCTAAGTCATCGAAATACACTTTTTTCCAACAAAAAATTAAACACTAAATTTTTGAATAAATATGTTTTTCAAGAACGTCTTGGACCATCAATAAAATAATTTTGTGTCACTTTTAGTTACTTCACTAAAAACTATCTTCTAATCGTTATTAAATTTAACGACTAGATCTTCGGAATATATTTCTAAGTCGATAATGGTTTTATTCTTTTTAATATCATCAGAAATTATTGTTTTAGTTGATTCAGGTCCATAATCTTTACATAATGTTCCGTTAAATTTTAATATTCCATTAAGCTGTAATAAAGGATTGTTTTGCTTATCTACTTTAAAATCTTACATGCAACTTTTTTGTGATTTTTCCCATTTATTTTGATCACAAAAGAAGTACAGAAGGCAGCCGCAGCCACATCAGGTGATCGATGGCCGGTAATGTCGGAAATCGTACGAATAGGTGCAAGTAATAAGCGACAGAGGGTAGAACCGGTGATAGCATCAGCTGAGGAACATCCACGAGAGGGAAACGTCGAGTCGACTAAAAATTAATTGTATAAATTATATATTATTGCTTTACAAGAAACAAGGGCTTAAAAGAGAAAGGAGGAAAAGTTTTGGGGCGATTAGATAAAAAATATGAATAAAAAGTACTTGCAGCTATAAGCGAAAGCAAAAAAAGTAGAGCAAAAGAAGAAGTGTTGGTCTGTTTGAAGAAAAACTTTGAAAAAGAGGAGATGAAAAAATGGGATTATGGCATAGTGATTGAGGGTCTATGTTTAAGAAATGATCAAAGACTGTTCATAATAATTGTGTGTAACAACGCAAAGATCGATATAGTAATTGAAATGCTAAAATATATCGCGGAAGAAAGAACTGGTAAAGGCGAAAAAGTTTTAAGAGTAGAAGATATAGATGCACGTATAGTAGAGTGGCAAATCGATACGGAAAGGGAAAGAGTAGAAGGCATAAAGTCGTGGGATGAATCTACAAACAAAGAGAAAAATAAATTGTTGAACATGTGCGAAGAACTGGGCTTGACATTAAGAAGTGGTTACGCTGAAGGAGATTGGGAGAGAAAAGTAACGTTTGTGGGGGATGGAGGAAGCTCGGTGCTCGATCTCGTCCTAGCATTAGAAAGTGAGCAAGGCAGCATAAGTAAGCTAAGGGTTAGTATAATAACGAAATCAGATGACCTTTTAATGGAAGTCGAAATACTAGGGGAAGAAGATAAGGAATTAATACTGAGAATAGATATGAGAAAAGCAAAGATAATCGTGGTTGAACGAAGCAGAAAAATAGAGATTTTTGGAAAGCAATGAAACATTTCAGATAAAGAAAAAAGAACAAAAAGAGGAGCTTTTAGAAAACAGGAATGCTTATCACTTCAAAAATATTCTCGGGTCTAGTAACCAAGAGAGGACAGACGGAGGGCAAAGGGGGAGATAGGGATAAAAGAATAGAAGAAATTAAACAAAAAGGTGAGCAAAGATGAGACTGTAACAGCATCAAGAAAAATGAGAAATCGTAAAGCAGCAGGGGAGGATGGGTTTGTAGCGGAATGCTTTAAGGAACTACCTATAATATAGATTTAAAAAACGAATACTGATCTTAAACGTAGTATTCGATGAAGCGAAACCGACAAAAGGTTAGGAGGTAGCTAGAATATTTTCAATCTATAAAGCTGGAAACAAAAATAAAGCAGAAAATTGTAGGGCGATAGCAATATTGGATATAGGATACAAATTATTAGCAAACATATTAGTAAACAGGCTGAGAACAAGCTTAGAAAAAAGAAAGATTTTAAATACAAAACAGGCAGGTTTTAGGAAAAAGAGAAGTACGAGAGAACATGTGTTTGTATTAAACACCATCATCAACAATAAATTCAAAAACGAGAACGGAAAATTTTTTGTTTGCTTCGTAGACTTAAAAACGGCGTTTGACAATATAGATAAGGAAATATTAGTACAAAAAATGGATAAAATAGGGATCAAAGGGATAATTAGACATGGTAAGAAGTATAGGCACCGAAACGGTTAACGAAATAGGCGCTACCGAAGAAATATCCAAAAAATTTGAAACAAAAAGTGGGGTAAGACAGAGGTGCCCATGAAGCTCTTTAATCTGTAATTTATATATTTATGACAAAAATCGAATTCGGAGAACAAAAAATAAGGGAGGGGAGGCATTAACGGGGAGGAAAAGATATATAATTTGTTTTAAAGGACCTAGAAAAACATGGCGATAATGATAAGACGATAGTGAACAAGTGTTTCTAACTACCCGAGTGTTCTCGCGCGTGCGCAGAGACACTCTAGCTTTCTCTCTCTCACAAGCTGGAGTGGGAAAGCTCCCCTACCTTTACTTTAACCTCAGCTCCACCCACTTTTCACAGCTCAAATACGACAACTAATCAAATCTTACCGTGACTGATGATAGCCGTGTATACTAAGCGTTTTGTTCGTGCTTGACATCGGGACTCAGGCGATGTCTTTTTTATTGTTTTTCATGATCATTACTTATATTGTTATTAGTTTTTTTTGACATTGGTTGTATGTTTTTTTTGCATCAGAAATTGTATGAACATTATATTTACTGTCATTTTTAGTACTTGCATTATTTCTTGGTATTGAATATTACTTAGTAATGGCCGGTACTATTCTTTTTTCTGCCAAAGAATGTTTCCGAAAATTATATATAAGTTTCATGTATGCATTTAAAATAAAACTTCCGCAAAAATGTGTATCAATATTATTTTATATAATTTTTTCTCACTATCTTGCGATAAGTTTTTTGGCACGTTTTTTTTCAAAAGGAACAGTTGAAGAACAGAAGGGATTCTTCCATACCAAATTATGTGCGATAGCGGCATAATAAATCTGAACTATTATAAGAAAGATAAGCTATTGAATTTGTGGCTTCCTGGACTAATCGTTTGAGTCGTATTTTTTTGAAAATCGCGTCAGGGCCAAAAATCATATCCTTTTATAGTGAACTTAATGTAAAAAAACTTTTGGCCCGATTCAAACTACAGATTTCTCTGAAGAGGTAAAAAACCTAAGAAAATAACTGCAAGTTTCCCGGACTAGCCAAATAATTGACACTTGTCCCGAACTAACTGAACAAGAGAGATGAAAAATCATTGCTGCAGCAAGCATTTACAATCTTGAAGTGCTAAAATCATAATATAATATTGTATTTATACTTTCTGCACACCTTTAAGGAGGTTGTCGTGGTACACTTAACACCTAAAATCATTTTTTGTTTTACATCCTTTAATATAAGTACTCTTATACGAAACACGTAAATAAGTATGAAGTCTGATGAACACACATAAAAAATAACGGAAAAATTATTACAATTGCGAAAACTTATAGATAACATGGACTTTTGTTTGGACCTGTACAACTTTACAGATATACAAATAACATTATGCAGTATCTTTCAGTCGATGAATCTTTAAAATGATAAAGCTTGGCTACCTGAAATTCGATATGATTGTTTTAATTAGGGTAAACTTTATTATATTCATTTTTTGTGAAATTCTTAAGAAAATTAACCGAGTTAAAAGTAAAAATGTGCGTTTCAGAACCAGTTGGCAACGGCCTCTTCACAAGAGCCCGTGAAAAACCGTAAATCGTTGCAATTTAATTTGACGAAGAAAAGTAAATATCACGATAATCTCCTTAATATGATATACTCATTATGTATGATCATAAGAGTGAAGTGTACACAAAAACCACCAGTCGTGTGCTGGGCACGAGTATGATATCATGGAAATAGCTATTTTATAATCAATTCGTGTAGGATAACTAAGTGAGTATTTTATTTATATGCACTGATTGTCTATCTCGCTCCGATTTTAAGAAACAGCTTAGCAAATATAACAACTTTTTGTTTGTTGTTAATGCTGTACTGCACTAATAAATTTAGTAACTATGCCAAAACACGTTAAAACTTCAAAAAAATTTGTTTGTTTATGTTGTTTGATGCGCTGATTACGAATCCGCCCATCAAAAGAACCAATAATACTTGCAAGGGACCCAAATAATTGAATTTTTTCCGAACTTGCATGGTAAAGTCACTAAAAAATCAATATTATAACCACTTGCTAAATGACGTTCATATATTCCATATTACATCTTTCACAGCTCGAATCTCGATCTTTTCGAGACTATATCTCAAAAACGAGGCGAGAGAGAGATATGGTGTCTACTGTAAAAAATGCTTATTTCCAATAATACTGTACGAATCAAGATACGAATTCATGATAAAATTGCGGCTCCCAAGATATCATACTGTCCCTGTTATGCTCTATTAAAAAGCGCACGCTTTACTTTTCACACATGGAGTGTGCACAATCGAGTAGACTACGAGCTTAAATAAATAGGATCTACTATTCGACAACAAATTAGCAAGTAGGCGCGGTATTCTAGTTTTTAAATACGTCGTTTGTTCGAATTTTCGTAAATGTTCCCAAACTAATCGAATAAGTCGAAAAACGACACGAAGCAAAAAAGTCGATTGCATTTTTTTATCGCCAATATAAAATAATAAAGCCTTATACACGTACCTAACGTTAGGTATAGTAAGAAACCCATAGTTTCTGCGCTAGCAAAAAGTAGCTCTTCAATCATTAAAGTCATTTTTTCGAAAATCACAAAAGTAGACTTGATTGGTTAGTCCGAGAATCCACAGAAATATACAAAAACAAACGACGTCCACCAGCGCATCGAGTAAGTCGCAAAATTTAAGTTGCTTTTCGATCATCGTTGCCTCGTTTTATCTCATGTATACAATTTTTGAAATATCAAAATCAATGTATCATGTGTTTTTATCATTGCTATTTAAATGCACTCTTCAGAAATACTGGATACTGACGGCCTATACTACAAGGGAGGGAAACACACGCACACAAATAGATCACTACAGTATTCTGTAAATTAATAAAGTGAATGAATTATTTAGTGTAATTTATTCACGGTATTATCTTTAAAATACCTTACAAGTAGTTTTTTCTAGGTTGGACAAGTTTTGTTTTCTTATGAGTTTTTGCCACATGTGAATCTTCTCAACAGATGTATAAAAAACATTAAAATTCGTTAATTACATCTAAAAAATTTTAAATGAAATAAATATCAAAATAATTGTTTCAATATTAATATATAGTATAATGTTAGTGGCAACTAAAAAAAAAAAAGTTATTATGACAACAAAATGTTCAAAAAATTTCAAGAAAAACTAATAACAGTATAAGTAATAATCATGACAAATAATAAAAAAGACATCGCCCGAGTCTCGATGTTAAGCAGGAAAAAAAAAGTTTATCCCACGCGGCTATCGTCAGTCACGGTAAGATTTTATCAGTTGTTGTATTTAAGCTGTAATATGTGGGTTAAGCTTAGGTTAAAGTAAAGGTAAGGGAGCTTTCCCACTCTAGCTTATCAGAGAGAGAAAGCTAGAGTGTCTCTCTGCGCATGCAAGAGAACGCTTGGGTAGTTAGAAACACTTTAACCTACGTCATTTAAGGGTAAGGTCGTAGAAGTAGTAAATGAGTGCAAGTATTTGGGCTTTTCGATCTCAACTGAAAACTTAGTGAGTACTTGTGTCGAAAAAGTAGCTAGCATAGTGAAGATAACTATGTACACGGTATGGGGACTATGGAACAATGCAAAATCAGACAGTTCAAAACGGAGAATAGATTCACTAGATACAATAGTAAAGGCAGAATGTTTATATGGATCAGAGTTTTGAAGATAGGAGAGATGAGAACAGGTCGAGAAAGTTCAGGGGAATTTCAAAAAAGGGCAATGGGCATCAACGAGAATAGCTCTGCATCTATTTGGAGAAAAAAGACGGGTAAAGAGAGTCTGGAGACAGAAACAAGGGATGCAGCAGGCAATAATTTACGTAGAATAGCAGAAATGGGTAATTATCGTTGGCCAAAAATTTGTCTAAAAGGTGAGATAAGAGCAATTTAAAACAGAAATGCATCAAAATGGAACAAAAACGTAATGCAGGCCTTTTAAGAAGTTGAAAGACTGGACGTACAAAAGATTTATTTGATAAGGGGGGAAAAAATTAAAAGAAAATAGTGAATACTTTACAAATTAACGTAGACCAGGAAATTCAGATAGATTGGGGTAGAATTGATAAATTAAGGCACTGTAAATGTAATGAATAAAGATAGGCTAGGAAACGAGAAATATTGAGAAAATAAAGAGTAGGGGGGATATAAAAGAAGAATAGGCAAAAGTAATATGTGGATTTGTTGGCAAAGCTGGTAATATAGGTTATTTGAATACGGACTATAGCTATGCAATGCAAATACAAAAAATGTAAAACATATTTTTACATGCAAATTAGAGAAGAACGAAATCGATTACTTCTTTAAGGAACTTAAAAATCGAGGCTAAGAAGAATCTAAAGAATTGGTTAGGCAAAGACAAATCTATCTATTAAAAGAAAATCCGATTAGAGGTATTTTCAAGTACAGCATAGAGTTTCAAAAACAAGCCAGATTAAGAGCAAAGAAAAGAGGATAGGCATAAGCATTGTAATTCTGATGAAGAGAAGAGGCGAAATGCATTAGAAAAACTGTATTCTAATAGACGTGATCTAATTTTAATTTTAAGAGCGATAGGTTCATCACTCGGTATGTCACGTGGAAAAATTATATGTAAAAATATTGTAAGACTGGAAATAAAATAAAAAGATAAAATAAATTCTACGAAAATTCTACTAATTCTATTTAATTAAGACTATATATATATATATATATGTGTGTGTGTGTGTGTGTGTGTGTGTGTGTGTGTGTGTGTGTGTGTGTGTGTGTGTGAAGAAAAAAATCTGAGATTAACGGAGTACAACTACAAGTAAGTTGTAAAATTATGAAGAGGTGTAAGACTCTATGCTCAGGTGCAATGTAAAGACATTTGTAACAACAATAAAACTTTTCAGATGACAAATTTAAAATATACTGTATTCATCAACTATATAATTGATAATTATGTGAGGCAAGTACAAATTTGATCTACATATCAATTTAATTATCATATGTTTATAATATTATAGCACAGTATATCTGTTTCTAGTTTTTTTCTTTTGCGCGTTCCATCCCTCAGAATTTCTAAACTTGCAGATCTGTGTCTGTCCATACGCTTTCACTGGTTAAATAAGTAAAGCATTCAAAAGCTGCCAGGTAGTAGTTTCAACATGGGCACCTAAATGTGACTTTAAAGTGTCAGTGAAAAACAGTGTTGATGAACACCATTACTTCTGCGGTTTCTTGCACTTCTTCTTTTCATGTTGATGTCCCTTCATTTTAAATTTTCGTACTATTAAGATGTCACTGCCTTAACCACAAAAAGTCAACGTTTCCGGACTCAATTCTTGAAGGCTTCTTTAGTTATTATACTTATGATTACAAAAACCTTAAGTTTCTACTTCATTTTGTTTACCTCTATCGCTTTTTTAAAAGAATATGTTACTAGATTTAAGTGGAATTGATTATTGGAAAGATACATTTTTCACTTCTTACTATTTTTCTTTAATTAGTTTTACATTTTTCAATATCTATAAAAGTAAAAAATTTATTTTTTCTTGTACGTAAAAGTTATTTTAATGCTTGGAACACCCCCCTCCCGCTCCCCCCGCCCGCCGCCCCTACCCACTCTTAACCAGCCCCCCCCCTCCCACCCAGAATAAAGTAAATTTTATTTCTTTTTACCGTAAAATTTGACTCTCAAAAAAATAAATCATCTGCTCCCTGCTTCCACAAGCTCCCCACCAGACTTCCTCTCTCCCCCCTTTAGCCCCCCAAGAAAACATTTCTCTCGAAAAATTTGACACCACTATTACCTTTTTGATACAAACCATTCAGTCACACTTACTAGAAATTTTAGGTTGTAAGAATTAAATTAAAATGATTAATTTTACTCCAATACAAATAAGTGATTGTAAAAACCTATTTTAGAATATAGAACGTCATTCTGGATGCAATTTTTTATGTAAAACCATATGTGATTACATATGACATTACATATTGTATTACATATAGCAATACATAAAAGGATTTGGATTGGTACCGCCATATGTAATTCCGTGCAGAAAAACATGTAGGATCAAAAGTTCAAATAAAAAAAAATTTTTTCACACATCTGATTGCAGTTTGTTAGATAATCAGTTTGTTTGAAAATGATCTGGTTTCTCTAAGATAGTCATGTTTACTAAAACAATAACAAACATGTATAATATTAGAGTAAGAGTTCATATTAGAGTTCAAGTCTGTAATAAATTTTTCAAATTGTATTTACAAATTTTAACAACACACCGAGTAGGAAAATTTTGTTCATAATAACAGCATATTAGAATTTATGCAGTCAAATTATTCTAAACAGTAAGGAGCTAATTTAGCTAAAAGAAACTCATAAAATCACTAGATATTATAAAAGCATTTCAAATTTAATCGTGGCAACTGTATAAAATTTGTTTATAGTGCGCGAAAAATGTAATAAGCATAAATGGATTAAATCGACCGAATCGATATACTAATATAGATAATCTTATATTATTGCAAAATAGATGTAATGAAATTTATTCGAAAGTTCGATTATTTTGATGTTTGTTATAGCTTTTATAGTTGTTAGATGAGTACTTAAAATGAATGGTAAATTAAAAAAGAAAGAGCCTGTGAGTTAACCAGAAAAAATGGTACTGTATGTGTTCCATGTAAATGAACTTGGTAATATATGCTAAGTTAAATTTGATTATTTGTTATCTGAAATCACAACCCATCACGTCTGTGTACGTGTCTGAAGTCATAGCCCAAGCAAAAGTTTTTTCCAATGCATCATTTTTTTTTTAATAAAAAGTTTTTGAAAAGAAATTATTTTCAGAATATCATTGTGAAAAGAGATATAATTATAAATAATAATAAATAAAAAAAAATTAAATAAATTTTGATCATCAATTTTTTAATTGAAGAATAGAGCTATTTTAGGCTTCTTTAATAAATAAAAGAAAAATTGCTAATCTTATAAGAAATTTTATATATTCATATGATAATTATTAATATAATTCATTTTATAAATATAAATAAGCAACAAATTTATGCAAACAGCTATGCTTTTGCATGTAAGGCACGACTGCAAACGATTTTTTAGCCAGATTGAATAGATTTTAGTACTTAAAAGCATAATAACAATACTTTAGAGAATAAATTTAGACACAAAAAAAGTTTTTTCTTTTCAGTTTTACAATTTTTGTATTCAACATTTTGACCTAAACTCTCAAATAAAAAATTAGGTCTCACAAAACGATTTTTTGGACAGTTTCAAACGATTTTTTTCGTTTAAAGCGTCAGGATAAGATTGTATAGTAAAACGTATCATACAAACAAGTTTTTTTTTTACGATTTACAACTTTTGGATTGAAGATTTCGTTATAAAATGTCAATTTCTTCTTGGTATGGGTGAAAAACGACTTTAGAAGTTATTTATAGTTATTTTGGCTACCTAGCGCATTTATTTGACTTCCTAGAGAAAAGTGCACTGCAGAGAAAAGTTGTACTTTATTATGATCTACAACTTATTCTTAAAACACTCTGCTTAAAATGTTAATTTGCAAAGTTACAACTAAAAAAGAGATGTTTACCCTTCGAAGCTCTGTAGTAAAAGTGCTAGAAATTTTTTTGTTTCGTCGAAACTTCTCTGATTTTGAACCATCACGTTCTATGGTGTTGACGAAGATATCCACCAATTTCGGGGTAAATCAGATAAAAATTACTTAAGTTAGACTGAAAACATAATTACGTACACACAGGGTTGAACGCATCAGAATTTATATGAGAAATAGTGGCTGGTAGTGTTAGCCCCGAAATAGGCATAAGACAAAAGGAAGAAATTTACTTTTTGCAAATAATGAAAATGGACTAGAGCAAGTGGCCTTATTTATGCTCAATAGAATAATCAACGGACTTAATGAATAAAATTATACAAAATAGGCAAAGAAGTAAAAGTAGCATATTAAAAAGTAGAGGAACGGAAAACGATAGGACTTATAAAAAGAGCAACGAAGGAAAATGAACTTAAGAAAATACGAAATGGTTTTACAAGGAAAATTAAGATTTTTGTCACTCAGGAAATAAGGAAAAAATATATAGTAATTGACAACTCCATCAACCGTAAAATATAGAAAAAAAAGAAAAAAACAGAGAGAAGAAAGTATAGCAAAAAAAACAACATATAAGTGAGTTTAAAAGTTTTCAAATAATAGACATAAGGCTCTACAATGAAAGAAAAAAATAATTATAAAAGCAGATATTGCTCTGTAAAGAGGAAAAAAACGCAAATTAAATAATAATAATAATAATAATAATAATATCAGACAGAAATATAGGATAAAAATATAATGGAGACATATACAGAAGGGAGATGATTTATGTGATGTATAAGATATTTATGTAGGTGAATAAGGCACTACAGAGTGAACATTAAAAGTTCAATGATATCTTATTCGTTATAAATTATAATATTATATGAATGAAAAAATAAATTCGTACATGCTTAAGTATGTTCAATTTATTACGTATTATATTCTATTAAAAATAAAATAAGTATTGATTTAAGGAAATACGCATTTTTAATAGTTATAAAACAAGAAGAGAAAATGTAGAAGTATATAAAAATCTTTATTAGAAATAAAAAAATAATAATATGAAAAGTTAAAATTTATAAATATTAAATAAGAATTTAAAAAAGATATTATTATGAACTTATTTCCATATTCGATTCTACAATGTTTAAAAATATCCAAAAAAAGGCTATACAATGTTTCTGTAATAATGATTACTTACATATTACATATGTGTATATATATCTTCCTATATTATACAGTTGTATGGTTCTGGGGTAAGCAATGACTCCCCCCCCGCCCCCTCCAGCTCCCCCCAAACTACGTAGTTATTTGCTTGTTTTTCCGTGATTTATGCCTTGGGTCAGCTCCCCCCCACTCCCTCCACCTCCCCCCTGGCACCCCTCCGACTCCACCCCATTTTTATATTATAATTTACCAATTAAATTACTTAGTTTAAAAGGTAAGATAACTTTTTGTTATAAAAGACGTTTTAAATAATAAATGTCTGGAGTATCAGTTAAGTCCGGAAAATCATTATAGGGTAGAACTCTGATTAATTTTCAATGATGTTATACTTTATAAACAGTTCCAAAGAAATGTTACAAAAATACTGAAAAATACTTGTGGTTCCTTTAATATGAAGGTCTAAGAAATTGGACAGTACAAGCCAATATATTCCCATAGGAAGTTTGATTTTTTTAGATGGTAATATTCACCATTTTTTTTTGTCAAGTTAAAATAAAACAACAAAAATAGCAAAAAACAGCATTAATGGGTAGAAAACATTAGAATAAAGATTTTTAAAAGAAATTTTTCAATAAATTTTAATTCTTAAGAAATTTAAATCCAAATATCAAAATCCAAATAAAACAATTATTAAAAAAAAAAAAAAAAATGAAATACAT
>JAPYYV010001751.1:0-31045 GCA_030522625.1 Copidosoma aretas
GATTACAGGACTATTTTAATCTACATGTTATTTCTATGCTCTCCGATTTTGATGGAAAAAGGATGACATTTACAGTTGCCAAGTTAAACATGCAAACTCCCAATGACCAAATGAAATTCAATAAAAGTAATTACACTCCAAACTTTGCCTTCATTTGTATTAATAAATAGTAATAGTTATCATATGAATTTATAAAATGTCTTATCAGACTGACAATGTTTTGCTCATTCATTAAGCAAGATTTAAACAAATTTATTCTGCTAATAAATTATCATATTATTACTACTTAATTTATAAATTTTAAAAATCGATAGTATTTATCATATCAATTTAGAAAATTTCTTATAAGACCAGCTTTTTATCACTTACCTATGAAATAAGTTTGGAACATATTTATTTTCTTAAGAAAAACTATTTATTGAAAAGTACAACAAAAAAGTTCAGCACGCCTGTGTATATGGCTTATGGGCGATAAGCAAGATATAGATGAAAATTATATGAAATATATATTTTACTTGATGTAAACATCTTTCTAATAAAAATTTTACTGCAGTAAAGATTTCGAAGAAAAAGGATGAAAAAATTCTACCTAATCAAGATAATAGAGACATGAAGAAAATAATATTGGGATAATTTCTCAGAAAAATAACGGATCTTTCGAGGGGTCAAAGGAGTTAGCTGAGGGTGGTAGAGGGAAGACGTAAGGGGCTAAACCATTTTTAATTACAGAAAAAACCGAAACTTTTTTTTTTTTTTGCGAGCGTGAAGGATCCGTTAGAGACTGTGGTAGAGAGGGGGAAGTATGGTAGGCAATAGAAATTAAAGATAATTTTTAAACATTCATCAAACATGCATTATATTATGTACAGTATTCATCGAAAGTTATTTTTTAATTTTAAATTCCACGGGAGTTTCGTGCAATGATTATCAAGGGCGCAGTAACATAGTTATAATGATTGTTTAGGCAGCGAAATGTGGTGAGGTCATCGTTGATACATTATAAATTTTAGGAAAAGGAAACCGAAGCAAAACAACTCTATAGACATAGACCTCAATTATGTAACCCAATATTATAATTCTATATTCTAAATGTTTCATTAGTCTCAAAAAAAATGTACCTAATACCATCTTTGTGGCGCAGTTGTCTATTTTTTAAATAAGTCGTTTGGGCCAAACAGAAAATCTCAAGTAGCTATGGAGAAACAGCTTTGGCTGCGATCGGTCCTTTTGATAATGATCGATAATGTTAGACGGTTATAGGGGTTATGAAGTTATTGATTTTTTTTGAATGATATATAGTAATAAGCAATATTTATAGCGTTTTTGGCTGCAATCAGTCGTTCTCGGGAGTGTTTGATAATGTTAAAGGGTTATTTTAGTTATTGAGTTAATAATTTCTTTCGAATTATTTCGGTTGTCATCGGGTGGTAAGGGGGGCTAAGGAGGGTTAAGGGTGGAGCCAAGAAATTCCGACTAACTAAATAACGAAGAAATAAAAAGAATTTATCCATATTTTAAAGGGGGCTGTGAGAGATGGAGAAAATTGTAAGGGGAAGCTAAGGGAAGGTAGAGTGGCAGCGAGGGGGGGCCTTGACCCCAATATTCTTGGTTCTATTTTACAGAGAAATAAGACGGATTTTTTCTTATTTTGTTGGGTGCTTAAGGTGTGATAAGGGGAGCGGGGAAGGGTATAAAAAGCACTTTATAAATCACTATATAATATAGAAAGATATAAAGATATCTTTCTATATATATATTATAAATGTGGTTTTATAGTTTAAAATTATATGATCCCCGCGCCCCCCCCCCCCCCCTCCGCCGCTGGACATACATTCTTATGATTCTAAATATAAATTTAACAAAAATATACCCATTATGCTTCAATACAAATAAAATGAAAAAAATATAATCTATATTAAACAAAAAGTTTGATTCTAAAACTATCTAGTTACTTAGAAAAAAGTGAGGAGCTATTATAGAAATCTATTGTTAATTGATTTCTTATCGTTTTTTAACATCAGATATAATAAACATAAATTTGATAGCAGATAACAGACAGCACCTCCATTACATAAATCAAATACTTTTCTTAATATTTGCGAGGTCGTATAAAACCAATTTGGCTTCCTTATAGGTAAAGCTTTGTATCAGTAAAAAGAAAATTTTTCTGGAAATACGGTATCAATGTTTCATAAAGTAATTAAAATTAGAAAATACCATGCTTAGAAAAAGTCTGTCTCTGTGTGTGTGTGTGTGTGTGTGTGTGTGTGTTAGTGTTTGAGTGTGTGTGTGTGCGTGTGTGTGTGTGTGTGTGTGTGTGTGTGTGTGTGTGTATCTATGTAATTATACATATCTTAGGAACCAAACGGTAGATTGTAATGATTCCTGGCTTAAAATTATTGTTTTCTCGTCCTTATTGCGGTTGGGAAGATAGATTAATTTTTATACCTTAGGGGCCATTCATATATTACGTCATGCTATTTCTCTAACTTCTGGGACCCCAACTCCCCTTGTCGAGCTTCGTCACGCTTTGTCGCAGAAGTCTTTAACCCCTTTGCCCCCCTTCCCCCTGTCACGTCACATGACCATATTTTTTTCCTACAGTGAATGATTTTTAAAGTTTATAATTTTTTTTAAGTCATTTTGTAAACAAGTTGATTTTATATAATGCAGGTAAATAATTTAAAAACTTTATTTTTCAGTTTTACAGAACACTTTAATTACTTATTAATTAATGTTCGTTCTCAAATAACAGCTTTGGACAGATTCGTTCGAACCTACATCAATCACAAACAAGCTCCAGACTTATATCTGACTAGTTTTTAGCATTAGCCTTGGGGGTTGGTTATGAACAAAGTACTATTAAAAGTTAAAGTAAAACTGTTTTTAATACTGGAAAACGATTACTTATCTTGCTATAGACAGCTTATCCATTCTTTTAAATTCTTGATGATGGGGAGAGCTTCTTTTGTTGATTCTGCAATCATGATTAGCGGAAAGGAATCCACTTATATCACCGAAAATGAAGCCGTTTTCTGTTTTCCGGCCTTTGTAGCGTCTATGATGCAAAGCATTTCATTGTTGCGTCGAGCACGAACTCCGCGATATTATATCAGGGGCTGGTGAAAAGAATTTTCCATGAAAAGCATTTTTATGAAATATCAGTCTTGTTTTTGTAGCAAATGTAAGGCTGCATACTTTGCAGGTACGGATTTTAAGACGTCGATGCACAGAAGGACAATACATGTCAAATGGCATCAGTAGTGTAGCTAGGTCGGTTCTGGCGCAGATTTCCGGCGGCCTGACTAGTGCCAGTTTACCCCTACCCGGCAAACGGGCTTCCCCGTACTATAACACGGACTTATACTCAGGTTCTGATATTAGTGCTTGATTAGCCCTACAGTATCGGCTCAATTCGATCAATAAGCAGTATTATCGACCGTGGTCAACCTCGTCTAATAGCAGCTATTAGCCGAGCAGACGCTTCATTCCGCCTAAAGCAGCCTTACATCCGCCTGCTTACTCCGACAGCCATCAACCGGATCCCCATGTGGGATTGAGCCCGTGCTATAGCATGAGCTTCCTCCGGATTTCCGATAGCGCGATCTGAAGGTAAGTAGCTCAGTTACATTATCGGCCTATGGTCTCTGCCCTACCTGCATGCGTGAAGTCCGAGGTCCAGACATTTGTTAATACAACCGTATCATCATCAATAAATACGCTCGAGACGCACTTCCCAGAAGTATGATATGCTTGCTCTCTCTAATTTATTACTTTTTACACGCATCTGAGGCAAGCACAAGCACGTTGTGTAAAACGCTTGGTGCAAGTAATACTATGCCTGGTCCGTCTTATCAACAGGTGTATCGAATGATGCTGGCTTTGTTGACTTAACTGTCGAGAGATAGTGGCAACAGTTTCTGCGTCATCGCGGAGGATGTTTTCAAGGCGGGCAAGAGAGACAGAGAGAAAGAAAGAGAGAGGGAGAATATTAGGACGGGTTGAATGCGGTTGGGAACAGCGCAACTCGTATCGACTTCGATTCTCCGTACTGCTCGGGACATTCGCTCTCTCAGCAGCGTAGGTATTATCTCATCTTCGATGCAGTCCTTCTATGCCTGCTTACTTAAACACATTTTTTTCCATTTGGAGCGAGAGATATGATTAGCAGTGGCAAGTGCGTTGTATACAACGCTCGGCACAAATAACACGATGCTCATACCTTTATTCTCTTACGCATTATAATATTCTAGCGTAAGGTTTATATTAGCTGATGTGAACGCGTATCGAATGATGCGAGACACGGGCTATACGCACGCTAGCCCTCTTATTACGCAAATTATAAACATAATATCCCATTGATGGCCCACTTTTTTACAAAGTACCGTGCATATTGATAAAGACTGTTGAATTGTACGTGTAGCTGCAATTGCATCAGTTGTAGCAAATCCGTCGACGAGTGCAATCATCTAGTGCATAAACTCTTAACATCAACGAAACTCTTGTAATCTCTAGAATCCTAATACAATGTCAGCACCAAGGAACGTCTCTTAATAGACTTATAGCAACGCATTAGATAGATCCATTACGGTTGCTTGGAACGATGCTACTAGCCAGGAGACAAAGAGAGCTGCGTGATAAAAAAATCATTTACTTGATATAAATAAGTCAACAAGTGCAGTCATCAAAATCTCCTTCCAACGAAAAAGCTCTTCAGATCTCTAATAGCGAAACACTAAGCAAAAAAATTTCCTCCTAAGGGATTTCTTTTCAGGGGAGGAAGCTCTCGAGGATGTACGCACTTTTGGTAAGATTAATGATCTATATCTACAAAGAATATGTGCACGTGTATGCACACCTTTTACACATTTTTGTGCGCGAATGCACGTTTTTACGTTTTTTTACTGCGTATATGCACGCTTTTTTACGCCTTTTTTTTGCGTGCATGCAAGGAAGGATAATATTATACTGCAAGGCAGGATAATATTAAAATGGATTGATTTTGCTGAAGAAAATATACAATCGGTCAATGTCGTCATTACTACACAGAAATTGAGTCTTGGGGAGAAGTTAAAATACCAGAATATCTTGACTCTATAGCACAGTGCTTATGACCAATTCAAGCATCATAAATATGGAGAAAGCATACAGCGTGCAGTAATTTGGAGTAGTATACAGTCAGCGTTCAATGGTCGCATCGAGACAACAGTGATCACGAACTCAACTCATCTAGATATAAAATCCTTTTTTACCAACGCTTGCTTTGTTTTTAAAGAGCAAATAAAGAAATCTTAACTTAGTCATGATACCATTAAGGCCAATGCAATACTTACAGCTCTCTTTAACAAGAATAAGAATGACGAAAAAGTGCAAGAAACTATATACTTTAGCGTTAAAAATCATCCTATATATCAGACTAAAGATTCGATGGAATTGTTCATCAACAATGTGCATCAATAATTGAACGAGACCTTGAAGAATTTCAAGAACGAGAGTCAGGATGGTCTCTTAAATCAATAGTGAATTTAACTGTAAATATAAACAAACTGAATCCATTACTAGGCAGCTCGTACATACCGCTGCCAAAAGATATTCATGATGAAAAAGCGTGTGTTGATGTACAAAATAATGACAACATGTTTTTTAAGTGGAGTGTGCTGTCAGCACTATATCCAGCCAGTGGAGATATTTAAGAATCCTTAACGTGTTTTTAAATATGAGAAGTTTGCAAATAAATTAAATTTCAAGGGCATTAATTTTCCAGTAATGCCAACGGAGATATCGGCTTTTGAAAAGCAGAACGAGATTTCAATCAATCTTTACATTCTAAATTAATGTGGATCAGCAAGAAACACCCTATTTCTCCATGTAATTTTACAACGAAGAAGAAAGAGAAACATGCTTATCTTTTTTTAATACAACATAATTATCTTAATAAACATGTTCAAGATAAAGTCATCAACGACACACAACCCTCTAAATTTCACTACGTCTGGATCAAAAACTTATCAAGACTTGTAATTGAACAGCTTTCAAAACGTCATCATGCTCAATATATATGTTACAGATGCTTACATTTTTTTCCTACTGCTGAAAAGTTGCAAGCACATGAAATCGACTGTAGCCAAATAGACGAATGTAAAGTGCAGCTGCCTAAGGAAAAAGATAAATATCTTAAGTTTAAGAATTACAAACATCAAGAGAGAGTACCACTTATTGTTTATGCTGACTTTAAGTGTCTGCTTGAGCCCCTCGAAGGTGATAAACGAGCAGATCAGCAATATACAGCCATCAGCATTAGCTACTACTTCAAACACAGCTTTGATGATGAAAAATCGAATTATGCAACCTATCGTTAAAGACAGCCTGACACAAAAGCACCAGCTAAATGGTTTGTTAATAAGCTTAAAGTACTTGCTCAGGAATTGAAAAATTTTCACGACAATCTAAGACCAATAAATCAGCTCACCAACAATAAAGAACAAAATTTTAAAAGGGCAACACAATGTCACATATGCAAAAAGCCGTTAAAGAACACTGATAAAAAAGTTAAAGATCATTGTCATCTGACAGGACAGTTAGTATTTTTTTTCTATGGATTGTGATATTTTCTTGCATAATAAAATAAAATTGTTGTATTTTTGTTTCAGTTATCGAGAAGCAGCAAATAACAGTTGCAACTTTAATTATCAAGATACATGGACAGTACCAGTAGTTATTCATAACTTAAGCGGATATGGCGCTCACTTATTTATTAAGGAGTTAGCTATGGAATCTGATGGGCCAATAACAATCATCCCGCAGACCAAGAAGTGCTATATCTAATTCACAAAGAGGATGAATGATAGCAACGTGAGCTTCCGTTTCATAGACTCTTTTCGCTTTATGCCATCATCAATGGAAAAACTAGCGCCCTACTTAGAAGAGCACAAAATAATTAAGAAAGAATTTCATCAGAACTAAACTTAGCAAATAAAACTATTAGTGATAAAAGGAGTCATCTCATACAAGTACGCCTCGTTCTTCGATCGACTTGAGGGGCGAGAACTTCCTGCTATGACAGATTTTTACAGTAGCCTTAGTGGAGAGCATATTTCAGAAGAAGATCACGCACATGCTCAAAAAGTATGGAATGTCTTTTACATAGAGACTCTCGGAGACTACTCCGACTTCGACCAAAACACTGATGTACTTCTCTTACCTGATGTTTTCAAGATCTTCCGAGACAGTTTCCTTAATGCTTATGGACTCGATCCTACCCACTACTATATCATCCCAGGCATTCCTCCAGATGCGATGTTGAAGCATACAGGGATCACGTTGGAGTTGTTGACTGACATAGATATGCTCCTTTTTATTGAGCGTGGTATTCGTAGTGGTATGAGTCAGTGCAGCGAGCGCTATGCCAAGGCTATTAGTCAGTACATGGGTGACGAGTACGACCAAGGAAAGGAGGACAAGTATCCCCTTTACTATGACGTCAACAATCTGTATGGATGGGTAATGTGTGAGGCGTTGCCTGCAGGAAACTTTCGCTGGGTTGTGAACGTTGATTTTCACGTTCCTGACGATCACCCCGAGGGCTACATTCTCGAGGTTGATCGCGAATATCCAGATGACATCCACAACTCACACAAGGATCTACCACTATGTCCAGAGCATCTAGCACCTCCTGGCTCTCGAGTAAAGAAGTTGCTGACGACCTTAGATAATAGCTGTAAGCAGTCTCTTAAGTATGGTTTGAGTCTAAAAAAGGGGCATCGCATGCTTGCATTCGATGAAAGTAAATAGCTAAAGTCATATATCGACTTGAACAGTAAGAAAATAAAAAATGCATAAAACGAGTTTGAAAAACTGCTGTTCAAATCTTTAATAATGCAGTGTATGGCAAGACTATGAAAAATAAGCGTAAACGTATCGATGTTAAGCTCGTAAAGAAGTGGGAAGGTCTAAGGTATAAGATGATAAAAAGAGACAGCCATAAGTTCCATCCGTCAGACTACCCTGTTGACAATGAGTTAGAGAATAAGAAGGTAGTTGGACTGATGAAAGACGAGTGCAACGGTCGCATCATGTTGGAGTTTGTGGGATTCTGCAGAAAAATGTATTCTGTCAGAATAAATGATGAGAAACCTATAAAGAAGGCAAAAGATACGAAAACATCTACCGTTATAGCAACCATTAGCGTTGACAACTATATTGACTGTCTTTATTAAGATATAACAGTTGGGCGTAAGGAACACAATATACGCTTACGACTGCGTATGCTGTGCACTGAACGAGCGCAAAAGATCGCTCTCAGCTTTTATGACAACAAACGCTGTCTCATGCCTGATCAAACGTAAACTTTACCGTGGGGACACTACTTGTTAAGGAGAGAGCAGTCAAAGAGAGTGAGAGAAGACGACATCAAGTCGACACATAAGAGACCTGGGCTTAATGGATAGAGTAAATATAATCATTCTTATATATTCGTATGTATAAAAAGCCTGCATTTATATTTCATATATGTGTTTTATTATTTTGTTTCAGACGGATCTGAGGACTATTAGAATTAGGAAAGACGTCTAATTTAACTAGTTGATGCAAGTCAAAAGCAAGTTAGCTATAGCTCTTCCAGATAAAGAGTTCAAAATACGTATTTCTACGGTAATAAAGAGCTTTCTCAAACATGCTTTAATTTGACGACTCACTATCATAATAAATACTGTACATTAGTTATGCGAATAAGTTTAGTGAATTTAAAGCTATGTAAAAAAAATACTGTATTGTCATTTATTACTCCTGCAGAGCATTATTAATATATTTTAAATAATAGAAGACAAAGGAGGGATAGATCACACATGGTTCAAAACCTCACAAATAAGGTCCAATTTAGAGCTTTCTGTACTTTAAATAAGAAAAAAAAATTTTACTTGGTTATTTTATTGAATAACTATGACCCACTAAATCTTCAACATTTTCTAAGTTTACAACTCACATATTTCCTTGAAAGTTTTCTGTAATACTAGAGGGATTTTTCACCCTACGCGCTAATAACCTTTGCCATTGATCTATATTCATTTCTGTCATCAAACATAAAGTTTTAATTTTTTTTAATCAAAATTACTTTTTATTCAATTTTTCATGAAGTCGATTTTAAATTTACCCACGCTTGACCAATCTCAACCAATCACAAAACAAATAAATAGGCTTCATTACGTGACTAATCAAATTTTTTTTCTCTGTAGATTGTATATGCTAAATTTGAAATTTGTATTGTATAATAATTGGAAATTCATGCTCTTTGAAGGCAGCGACCAATCATGTATATGCAATGTCATTGTCAACGTCCAATCCTATAAGAGGCTTCAATTTAAGGTCGTAAAAACTTTAAGATAGGATTACTTTAAGCCTGCGAGATGGTTGAGGTGATGAATCAGAATTTACTGTTGTTAAACACGATCAAATACGATCAAAATATGATGAAATACTATCAAAATATGATAAAAATACGATAAAATACAATCAAAATATGATCAAAATACGATCAAAATATAATCAAAATACAATCAAAATACGATCAAACACGAACAAAATACGATTAAATACGATCTAATATGATCAAATTACGATCAAATACTAGTAAATACGGTCAAAATACGATCAAAATACAATAAAATACGATCAAAATACGATCAAAATACGATCAAACACGATCGAAATACGATCAAAATACGATCAAAATATGATCAAAATACAATCAAAATACGATCAAATACGATCAAATACGATCGAATACGATCAAAGTACAGCTATAACCCCTTTTTTTCTTTTGCTTTACACAAATATTCTTCAGATATATTTGATGGGGAAGAAAAATGCCATAAAGTTTTACTGTCGAATGATGTATATACCAACAACTCTCCGTACCGGGTGTGCTCTATATTTTAAAGGATTTGAGAGAGTTACAAACGTTTAAGGTGTGAGTCACTCGCAGATAACCATTGATCGCGTTTAAAGATTTCAACAATGAATCAGACTGGTGAATTTGCGCTCTGCGAAGAGCAAATCACCACCCTCCACAATAAACTAGACATACCTGCTTACCACCATATCCCCGTTTGAGGATTTCTGTACGTTTTCTTTCACACTTAAGCTGATTCGCTTCTCTCCCTACCCATCCATAGCATTGTGCCATAAATATCGCAACGAGCCTTGCACTCATACAATACAGCGTATACTCAAATAGCCTCGAAAATCATCATGAGCATATTGCTGCAATTTTGTATCAGCTGCGATTCTTGGGTTCGAGTCATGGCTTTGAGATTGCGCGAGTCGGAGCTTCGTTTGTCATTGATGGATCGTATAAGAGCTGACGAGGGCGTAGATTTTGTATAGTTGGAGAAGCTTAAAGACGCGGATACGCATTGATGATAGTGTGCAGCATACCATGTAAAAGTAAATTATTTTCTACAAACGAGCCGAGATTTATTCGGCCGTCAACAGCTTTATTGTACGAGCAGGGATAACAAGGTGTCTTTTGCAGTCGCGATGCATAAAACTTATGATCGTGGTTGAAACTGCAATTACAAAGTACAAGTGCATTGTTGTCGAATAGTGCGTACACGAGGTCGAATTTAGTACAAGAGAGTATACGGTAACGAATTATTCTGAAAGCCATACAAGTGTTTGATCGCTGCAGGTATTGGTGATTCAGGTGTAGGCCAAACTGATTTAGATGTTCTGGGCGGTAGATTTTTTAAAACTGCGACGAAAACAACAATAGCAATGGTTATATTTAAATGGAGTTCGGGCATTGCTTTGGCACAGACAACAGCATATTTCGTGCAGGGAGTCTCGAACAGTACGGGAGATTGGAGTTAAAGTGAGTTGCGCTGTTTCCAACCGCATACAACCCGTCCTAATATTTACTCGCTCTCTTTCTCTGCCTCTCTTGCCCGCCTCAACAACATCCTTCGCAATGACTCGTCTACAGAAACCTTTACCACCGCCTCCTCTCATTCGCTCTCTTGCCCCGAACTATCGGAGAGTGCGACGTCATATCTATCATCTCCTATATGAACTTTTTAGCGTGAAGGATAGACACGTCGTCATTTTTTACAGCCGTTGAATACATAGAAGTCAAAACATGATAAGACGGTCGCATAAGGATGCACTAGAGAATATCGTATTTTACGATCCAAGGGCCGTTCGAGTATGAAGCGCCTTACAGACAGAGGTATATGAGAGTGTATCATATTTAGAGTATGATTCTTTGCTGCCCGCATGTAGCGTGGCTCTGTAGGCAACTACGCACCGTTCGCTTATGGTGTGGTGAATGAACTATCGGGCATACTGTACATGAGCGTCACGATGTAAACAGTGCGATGACGATGTCATACCTATCAAGTCTTATACAAACTCTATAGCACCAAGGATCCAAGCGTCGTCATTTTTACACCTGCTAAATATATATTTATTTATATAATATGAAAGCACATACATATATAATGGTGCCCGAACATGATTATCCAAACACACAGCGCCTCGAAGCCCATTCTACATTCCAGCTTCAGGGGGGAAGGGGGGGATTTACGAGAGGTAAGAAGAAATCACATAATCGAGTGCTTAGTTTGCATGTTTAATTTTATTCTTAAATTTTATATACAATATACTAGCGGCGTATAAAAATGTTTTATTAGGTATTATAAAAAAGTAATATAAAGAAGTGAAATACAAATTTTTTTTTTTGCTACAACACACTATCCAAAAGCATATATTTCCAACAATATCGTAATAATTAATTCCTTATTCGTTGAGAAAGTTTCAGACATATTACGGTGTATATAATTAGACAACGCCTCGGTATTAAAATTATAAAATTGCTTAAGGTAATCAAAGTTGGAAAGAATATTTTTTATTTCATTTTTTACAAAAGAAAAAAAAAAATTTGTGTCTGAAAAAATTACATATAAAGTTGATGATACGGTTCACCTTTACAACGTGCTCGTCCAGATTTTTTATTGAGCATCGACACACTCTTGAAGACCCTTCAGACCTTCAAATGTTGTCTCGTTTATCACAACACCGGCATGTTCTAGTTTTATTTCCTTACAAACTGGGGGTTGCTGCTGTTCATCAGCGTCGTCATAAAGCTGCTCGGTGTTACTCGGCGATTCATCTATGATCGGGCGCTCATCAATGGCAATAGCTTTTGAGTCATAGGAATGTGCAAAACTTATGTCATGTCGTGGTAAATATATTTTCGACACTTTACCAAATTCCGACTGTATAAAAGAGAACGAATCTCTAAAATATGCCGTAATTCCTTCTACATACAAACACAGCAGCTCATAGCAAGTTTAGTCAAGGGTCGCATATTTTAGCGGTGATCCTGAACTGCACGATTTTATAACGATCTTGTTGGATCTGTCAAATGGTGCCAAACCAACAATGATCCCCCTTCGTATTCGATCTATTGAGGGCATAAGTTGTACATGCAAGCGGGTTTTCTAGTGCAATGCTATGCCTACTATACTTTACAGCACTTCTATTATTAGACACACTTGCATGCGCACTGTTTACACTTGAAGCCATATTCACAGAGGCAATTTTAACGACACTGTCAAACGACCGAGCGAACGATCCAAACCAAACTGAATTCCGTGTATTCACTTGATGAGCCGGCGAGACACGATTTTTATCCCCATCACCTCTACCGCGACAGAATAGTGAAAAAAGCGGCATGAAATTATATTTCAAAGCACGTGATAGGTTGACTAACCCCCACCTCTGATTGCAACATGCAAACCAATGACTCAAATATATTAGCTTGGTAAAGAAAAAAATTTATCTCACGCATTGTCACTTGATATTAAACGATAAGATGAGAAATATCAAAAGCATATCTTACAGTACTTGAAATTTAAACATAACTACGATATTAATGGAGACTCAGGTACCCCGAGATACTCAATATTCCACTATTTCATTCTCTGTACCGAAACCTAATATTAATATCCTTATCACTTCCACTCGTCTCTAATGACATATTCAACGCATCTAGTTCAGGCAAAATTTGACCTCTTGTATTTTCGACTCGAATATTAAATATCATTGGACTGCAAATGACTAAGTAGAGGGCGACCGAGTGAATGAAAAAAACCAAACGTATTGTTCACAACCGTGCTAACTCTCACAGCGAGCGTAGTTCTATTAGCTCTCATATTATACCCATTCTAATTTACACGTACAATCATGATAAAGTTACAAGTTGGTGGTGTAATGTACCGTGCATCCAAGTGCCTGTTAAAAAAAAGTGCTGATTGGATTCGAGCCTGATCTGGGTACACTCAGCATCCTACAACTATTACCAGTTCAATCAGCTGCTTTCTCAAGATTTTCCAGGTATGAAGTTTTGCTACCCATATGAATGGAATGACTTCAATGATCGGCTAACGTCAATCAAAAATTTTTTCCTAGATCGAGCGTAAGACTTAAGGGATAAGAAAATTCGCCGATCAGCATATACTTTAAGATATATGATCGACCGATTTGGTGAAGAAGTTGTTGAAATGAAAACATTTAGTATAAGTGATCGTGCTTGTGAAGATTGTGTTACGCTCAAGCAAGAAAATGTCAAAAGATTTAAAGAACTTTTCAATGATATAGATGGATATCTCTTATATTGTAAAGGACATAGAATAAGTGTCCATAGTGTATTCAACAAAATAGTTTAATACATACACCATATCAGCCAGTCATTGTATGAGGCTCAAATTCAAGTGTATACAATAAGCATTGTTGACCAAACATTAAGTGAAATCAGCATCGTTTAGTTTAAAAAAATTATTATTAATGAATGTATGAGAAGTGCGATAAACAATAAATTTACACTCTCGCGAGATCAGTGTTTTTCGATCATCGATGATATCTTTGAGTTGCATAAAAATATAATCGTTGAAAATCTTAATGTGCCTGACGATTTAGCCTACATAATTGACTAGACGAATGTAATAAATGTGAATGATAAATATTAACTGATCACCATATTTTGTACAATAATCTGTTACTTTCCATTACCCATTATAAAATCGATGTGATAATTTTATAAGGACTTATTGTGATAGTGTGTAAATACAATACCTTTGTTTATTTTCAAATTTCATTAAATGCATTAAGAAAAATTACATATTTCACGCTATAGTTAATTTGAAATTTAAGGCTTATGAATATTTTAAGACACAATATTGTATACATTTTCCGTAACCTTTCAAATTTTCTATCTATAAACTCTTAATTCGCTTATTTGTAAGAATTTTTTTGTTCAATGTTTTTTTCTTAATTATCATTACAGTTGGCGGTATTTCTTGTTGCTGCCATTGTGGATGCTGAACTTGAAAAGATGCCACAAAACGAGCGTAAATAATAATTACGGCACATGTAATGAAGAAAAACAACACACAATATTCTCCGCACATTTTTAAATCAAATCTTTGTAATTTTTCTCTTTTTTACTGGTATCAAACACAATTTTCCCGGATTCTGTCAACACAATAAGGCGATGTTGGGAGCAATACATAGCTATCAAAATAGTTTCCTTGCGAATTTTCATCCATGTTAATTGCAACCCAGTGCGTACCTGGCTTATCTGCAGTGTCCGTATTTGCTACAATGGCTGCTGGAACGCACAAAATGCGCGGTATACGGTTTGCTGCATATACCCCGACTGAACTGGCGTTAAGCCCTTATATTTCTCTACGTATTTGATGTGTATTCATTGTCACAGCTATCGTCGTTACTGTACGCACTTGCAGAGTCCACCTCGTCATAACCATCACATGACACCATTTTGGGTTGTCCCAATAGCCTACTTTTAAACTCAAGATCCTCGTACACATCGTAGAGTTCCACACTATTCACCAAACTCTGTTTCTTCACATCATCAGGCAAGGAGCTGATAAACCACTCTTTCAGTAAAAATGTTTTGTGCAACGCACAAAGTATTATTTTTCCTTCAATGTTTTTTTTCAGTAGTGTGTAGTACACAATTTTGAGCTAATAAATTCCTTTTTAAGCTTTGCAAAAGAGGGAGTGCCCGAGATTTTGGAAAAATTGAGTACCTCTCGGCACAATGGAGAAGTGATAAATAATACCTTTCCATCACCACGTGTGTATATTCTTTTGAGATTTTTCGTTATGTTGAACAAATGTTTGTTTAAACTTGCCACGGAAACATCACCTTCGTACCACTTAAGTCCGTGAACTTATAATGTGCAAAAATTATTTAATTTTTTTATCTGATTTGGTAAATCACTGAATCCGTTAGGAGGTTTGATAAACCTATGGTCAATAACGTTGCCTTGGAGTGACACCACGGACACTTCTTGCGGTATGCAATTTTTTTTGTGCATCTCTGAAGCCCTGGATATTCATGATGAAATCCATCTTACATGAGCAAAAAAACACAGATCTTAACTGATTAAGGGTAGCGCACAAACTAAAACGACTCTGTAGAAATATTCACTCTACAACATATCATCTCAGACCCCTTTATCACCCTCTCTCTTTTTCTGAAATTTCATTGCTCATGCGCTAAAATCAGCTAAAATTTGGCGGCAAAATCCGACCTAAAATCACTTGGTTCATTTTAAAACAGTTCTGCTGCTATTGCAACTTCAGACTGCGTACCACTAGAGGCTGCTGGAAAATCTTTTGGTTCATTTTCAAACACTTTCGCTGATTCCACAACTTCTAAGTGGTTCTGAAGCAGTTGTACAATAGTCTTTACTAAGGCAACAGCAGCTTGTAGTTTTTGTCTCTCTGCCAATGTTTAGTTCATTTGTCGATCGAATATATCAGCTCTTTGCAGGGTAACGTACCCATAGTTTAAAAGTTTTTGTATAAGGGCAGCAGCCTCGGTCGTTCTTTCAAGTTTTTGCACATCATTATATGCTTGTAATAATGCATTAGCCGTATCTTTGAACTGCTGAAAGCTATGATTAACTGCAGTGCTATCGAATATAACGCTCCACAGCGTCGGTGTTAGCAAAATTATCGTGGAGTTGCTCTACGATGCACACGGCTCAAGTTAACGTCTTCAACTGAACCATATGCCTGTGCATTTATTTTATACTGGCCTGTCTCTACATAAGCCATAAGAGCGGTGACTAGCGATTGTACATAAAGAGATTACATATCGATATAAGTGCTAGTTGGCTGATAATCGTGCCAGTGTTAAGATGACTAAGTACGTGGTCGACGTTCAAGGCTTTAAGACCACCCTTAATGAATTTATTTTCAAAGAGGTAGCTATCATTTCTCTGCAAGAAAATTCTACACCGTCATTGTTTCTCTTCAAGCCCCCATATTCTTTGGCATAACTCTCATCTAAGAACAAGTGTGAAAATCGTTAATTGGAATGCAACTATCATGGTTTACGTTGGAGCTCAGGAGAAGTGCCCTACGAGAACTCATGTGGAACTTTTAAATTAATTATCAAAGAGGATGACGTCATTTATGTAGAAGGTATTGAAAAAACACAATGGGCACAAGCAGTGCTATTGAATAGGCATAAGGCTCAAGTAATCAATATAATCCACCACGCAAGCGTACCTGTAAAAAAAATTACTTTTGTTATAGGTATTTTCATGATGTCGCAGAATGTCCATCTTTAAAAAAAATGAGTATAGATGATGATAAATTCCCAAATCATACATCTGATTCGGCACTTTGCGCTGTGAAGAATGCCGCAGCTTTGAAAAATTAGCTATTGAAAAAACAGCAACTATTAAGTGATATACTCACCTTGATGTAAAACTAATGGTGCAATAGAATTAGTTTTAAGAGACAAAAAATATATTTGGAGAACTCTCACTTGCCTCCGCCTCAAAAAAATCCTCTACGATGACGTAAAAACCTTTGCCACCGCCTCTCAGTACTTGAGTTGACAAAGCCCCGCATCATTCCATACCCCCCGCATTGATAAGACGGACCAGGCATAGTGATGCAAGCGCGCGTATAGCCAGCGACTCACATCACTTGATACGCGCATACACATCCGCTAATACAAACCTTACGCCAGAATATTATGATGCATAAGAGAGGAGAGGTATGAGCGTCGTGTTACTCGTTCCGAGCGTTGTACACAATACGCTTGCCTCTGCTAATCATATCTCTCGCTCCAAATAAAAACAAAATGTGTTCGAGTAAGCAGGCATAAAAGGACCAAGTCTAAGATGAGAAAATACCTACACTGCTAAGAGAGCGGGTGTCCCAAGCAGTACAGGGGATCGGAGTTGATGAGAGTTGCGCTGTTCCCCGTCCTAATATTATTTCTCTCTCTCTTGCCCGCCTTGATAACATCCTCCGTGATGACGTAAAAACCATTCTACCACCTCTCAACACTTAAGACGAAAAAGCCAGCATAATTTGATACGCGTATTGATCAGCAGGATCAGGCATAGTATTACTCGCACCAAGCGTCTTACACAACGTGCTCGTGCTTGCCTCAGATGAGTCTAAAAAGGACTACATTAGAGAGAGCTAGCGCAATATACTTCTGGGGAGTGCGTCTCGAGCGTATTTAATGATGATTATACAGTTGTATTAACAAATTTTCGGCCCTTGGACTTTACGCATGCGGGTAGGGCAGAGACCATAGACTGATAATGTAACTGAGCTACTTATCTTTAGTTCGCGTTATCGGGAATCCAGAAGGAGCTTATGCTATATTACGAACTTAACACACATAGGGATCCAGAGTATGGCTCTCGGAGTAAGCAGGTGGATGTAAGGCTGCTTTAGGCGGAATAAAGCGTCTGCTTGTCTAATAGCACGATATTGAACACGGTTGATAATACTGCTTGTTGATCGAGTTGAGCCGATACAGTAGGGTTGATCCGGCACTGACATAGGAATCTGAGTAGGCGTCCATGCTATAGTACGGGGAAGCCCGGCTGCTGGATAGGGGTTATACGGCACTCCTAGGGCTGCCGAAACCCTACGCGAGAACCGGACTAGCTCTACTACTTGGAACCTGTAAATTAATTAGTCTTTTCATTAGGTAAGACAACAGTTGTGACAATTTTCAAAAATGTTAAATAGAAAAACTAAGCTTTGTATTTGCTTTCATTTTATAAATTGTGAAGTAGGGACAACGCTGCATTAACCATTTTAAAATCCTGTGCATTAGGTTGAGTTTGAGATGCCAACCGTGCTATAAGTGATAAGAAGGTTTTCTTGTCTCTATCGGAGTCGACAACTATCATGTTGGTCAAATTCTGGCTCGAAGCCGAAAGAAAATATCCGGAGAGCAATGAACGAATGCTTGATCTAAGCGGCGAGCAACAATCTTCTAATAAACATTTGGACACTTGACATAGGTACTGAGACTCTCAAATATAAATTGCGTACCAAGAAGAATCAATGCCGGCTGGATCTAAATATAGATCTGCTTTATTATAGCTCGAAACAACAGGATATGCATCTATGATAATTCCGTTCCAAATCTCTGCAAGTATCTCCCTGCATGTCAGAAGTTGCGTATTTCCAAGTTAGCATCCATAGATTTTCCTGCAGCATGAAGATGACTTTGAAACGGATCATAAGGCAGGATGACCCCCGCAAGTTTCTGACTCAGGGGAGCCATTCGCCTCTCCACTCTATTGTAGGCACTTCTTCCCTAGGCATTAGTAACCAAAAAAATAGCGTTAAGGTCATGTTTTTTCAAGGTGCGTGCCCAATCACTTTATTGTACCTCGGTTTTTCACCCGGTCCACCATTAAAAGTGATTATTACTCCTGGTCTCACACGACCAGTGGATATTTTGGAAACTGACTAATTTCAACAGATTCAAGCAACTTCTTAAAATCTGCCGAGTGACTACTTGCTATCTAAGATGTATGCCTTAAACTTTGCATAGCAATGTACGTGGAGCCAGAATATCGCACACAATCTGGACATCCAAATCTCTCTCTTCGAATTCACACAGCGGCGTATACACAAGGACAAAACTAATATTTCAAAGCTATATCATAATCTACGTCTGGAAAACTGACCTTGTACTCTACGTGCATTAGGACAGAAGCTTGTTAAGATGCAGCAGTCGTCCCTATAGGAACCAGAGCTTCATTATCCTGAGACAAAAAGAAGACAGCATCCAGCTCTAAGAAAGATGCGACTTCTTCAATGTACCGAACCACTGCCTGGGCAAAATAAGTGTCATCGTGCATTTTTCGAGCATCATTTTGTGCTCGTATTGATTTCACTGGAACCGTTAATACATGTTGCTTGCCTTCCACTGTACGCTAGTAATTTGGCAAGAGTCCAAGGTATAGTGCAGATTTTCTAAGGGTAAAGATCTCTTTTTTTAATTCTTCATGCAGCTGCTCAAACGTTTTTAACAATTGAATCTTGTCTTTACTTCTGCGGTCATCTGCAGCGCTTCCATACATCTCCTACTCAATGATGACACGATAAAGTCCCGGCTAACCTACTTCTCGGGGTGGTTTCCTGATAAACTGGTAAACTTTAAGTTTCTTGACTAAATCAGTGTGTATTTTAGTTATTTTTTAAAGTTCATGCTTCCTGCTATTTCAGCCTTTTTTTTGTCTCTCTACTGCAAGTTCTTTTTGTTTTAAAGCTCGTTTCTCACTATCGATAATCTGCTGACACTTATGTCTTTGTTTTTAAACATTTTCTTTGAAAAGTAGCCTGGAATTCTGAGCTTGCCCTAATGTATCCAATTCTTATCCAAGCTCAACAATTCTGTTTCTACTGGCATTTCGTAAGAGTTTTTTCTCTGTTGATGTTTTCAAAGTGACGCTGGCTGGCAGAGTTTCTATAGGATAATCATCAGACTTGACGCTGCCATCTAATAAGTTCCTACCAGTATAAACAGAAACTTCCCACAGCTTATCTACAGTTTCAGATTCGGCGCCAGCCTAAGATCCGTTGACTTTACTACCAGATGCTTTACATCTAAATAATAACAAATTACAGATAATAAATAACATGCATGTTTGACCGTCAACGGAAATGTATTATTCACGTATTTTTATATTAATGTTTTCACCTGCGTAAAAAACATTTATAAAGCTGTCCTCTTCTTTTCGGCAGCAGCCTTCTCATTATCTTTGATGAGAGAGGTTATGGAATTTCCAATTTTTTTTAATTTGTAAGTATTCTTCACTTTTTTATTATTCTTCATTTGCTTTCTGTTGCATATTAAAAACAGTAAGGTTGAAGCGCGCCTTACTGCAGGCTGTAAAATAGTTTTGATTCTGTTTATTTTTGAAGTTCATTTTTTTCCGAAGTTTAAACTAGAGAGATACTGTCGAGACACTATTTCTTAGCTTTGTTGTGCAAGGAGCTGGCAGTTTAACAGGAGATTCTTACAACTACAGCTGCTTGAGGTATAGGGCTTTGAATCACGCAGTGCATAGTTACAAGACATGCATTATAACGACACACTTCTTGATACTTATATTTTACTTGCGTATTCAGCCGTATTATCTCCATGTTTGTACACTTTGACCTCTTTGACTTTAAGTATTTGAACGAACGACAATAGTAAGGACTTAAAAGGCTACTGTGAGAATAATATGTGTATCAAAAAGTTGTACTAGGTAATTTCTCAAGCAAAAGTTGAGCAAACGCTGACCGATTTCAAAATTGACCAAGAACCAATAACGCTCGTTCTTCGGTTTTTTCGTCGAGTACGGGCTGACGCAGGCTGCCAGGCATCCGCCATATTTCTTGTTTGCAGACATACCTATAGTTGCTGCACTGGATTCGAGTAGACCACACTGTGGGTAAATAAAACCTAATATCTTCTTATTTAAAAGAAACGTTTCGTTACCTAAGAACCCCTTCTTCGCAACTATAACAGTTCATTACGCTACATTAATATCCCTATTACCCCCCAGATGGGTGACATTAAATATGGACGGCCCATAATGGAAAAAATAAACAATGGAATTAGTATAATAAGGCTTCGAAAGACACTAGCCATAGACATTAGGCATGTGTTTGAAGATCATGATAATAGATATACTGATATTAATAAGAATGTTGTATTCTTTTGCGGAAATCTGTAAACATTGTTATTTTTGAGCTTGCTGGTAGTACTTCTAAATAAAATTTTTTGTTGTTTTTAAGGTAACCTTATCATGAAATTATTCCAAAACATTTGTTCACGTTGATGTCGACATTGTACACTAGCTCAAATCTCTTTAGAAATGTTAAACTCCTTATGTATCAAGGCACCTTCAAATTATAGGAACTTGTGGTTATGTTGTAATATCACTTAAAACATCTTTATCCGTGCGTCTCAACTTTTTTCCTCTTTAAAGAACCTGTAAAAGATTTTGTGTTTGTTCTATTTGGCTTTCCTTTGAAGATAAAGCGTTTTTTGTAATTTTTCGAAGTTTCTTTATCATGAAACTGGTTTAAGGTAGTAGTTAATAGAATAAAGAAGAGACGAAATTCCTTAAAAATAAAAAACGTTCGTTACTTTGGCTATTTTCGATTAAATATCAAAGTTTTAGATGGCTCTACGGTGCCGAAACGGAAATATTACGTTTCAAAGTTAAGAGTTTTAGTAGGCATGTCATAGAAAAAGTCATTATAAAAGCTGCGTAAAATCTGATTACTTAATCGAAAAACGAAGAACCTTTACAAAAAACCAGCAGATTACGTAAAATAATGCAATGCAACGAATAGATAAAAATAAATATGCTTAGCAGTACAATTGTTGAATAATTTTGATCTAAAGAAGTTAGTTTTGACTGAATGGTGACAGCTGAGCAGAGCCTATATATTTATATAGAAGCAGAACGGGACATGTATACGCATACACGCTAAATATTTTTCTGCGCATGTGAGGTCTACTACACATGCGTGACTGCGGGTCAACTACTACTATAAAATGAATGTTGCACGTCCGTACTCATGTGTTGCACACGCTTGAATTTATCATATTAATAAACTTTTCCTTGCCCCTTAATACTATTGTTTCCTTATAAAAACGTAAAGATTTTTCTTTCTTCCCATGCTTTAGCTTCAAAATAAGGTACTTTGTCTCCTTTAATTCGAATTATATATCTAAAGAAGAAACCTTTATTGGGATACAATCTTGGCAAAAAGAAGAATGTTCATATATGATTGATGTTACATTACCTTGTAAGTATTTATTGTTGAATCATTTCTTATAAAATTGGAAAAACATTTAAATTTTCAATATAAGTAGCCCAATCAGTACTATCTCCATTTTTCTGACCTAATTTTTTGTTCAAGGTCATCATTCAAAAAGTATTTGTTGCACTAAATGATTTTTTTACATACCCTGCTATGAAGTTTGTTCTTCATGCGCCATCTACTAGCCCGTAAACCGGTGCATGTACGCCCCACAAGCCTCATGTCACAACGGACTCTGCTTTGCGTTGCATTAATCCCTTTTTTGATACAGTACAGCATTGGGTAGATGCAGTGCGAGACAGTATGTTATGACATCGGCTTTAAATTTTATTTCCTGCTAGTGTTGGTGTACCACGCGCATGCGCACGATTTTCTCTCGTCTCTCGTAAAAAAACAGCCTATACCAAACGGGTAATCATAAACTTTCCCTTGTTGCTTACAAGAATCATGCACATAAAAAATAGTAATAGTTTGTCATTTGAGAATAACGCTAGAAAAAAAAGACAGAAACGAGTGTATTGTCAGTATACAAGTATGTGCATAATTATAAGTTAGAAATCACAACATTGCTATGATGCTATCATCTTTTTATTTGTCAGTCGTTTGATCGGTTTTGTCGTTGTTATGAATACACAGACAAAATATGTGTGTCATGCATGCAGCATATTGTGCGAGCGAGTAAGAGCGAGAGATCGAGATCGACTGAAGTGCAGATTGCTTAACAGAGTAAATATTGGGTCTCAATAATGCATAAATATATCACAGTCACGTTTGAATAATTGATTTTGATTGTACATTGAACGACTGTAACTATTCACGTTAAACGAACTTTCTGGCTGGGGATGCTAAGAAATCGTATATGCACTACGAGATTAAAGTAGGCTGCACAGCCTACTTTACTCCGTAGGTGCATAATATACTATACACATCACTTATTCTACAATAAAAAATTTACACCTTTGATTTTTTATTTATTTCCCTAGCCATTGCAATAGGAAATTAAATTTGTAGAAATAAGGTTGTAAGATCTATGAATTATCTTGCAAGTTTTGGGTATTTATTGAAACATTTGTCGTAATAAAAACTTCTAAGTGACGCGAAATTATAACGACACAGTGCTTAGTCTATTTATAAAAATCAATTTATTGCAATAAGAAGAGTTTTAAAAGCTACTTTTAATTAATCAATACCTACGTACGTAACTGTACTTTGTGAATCCGCAGACATTACATAGAGAGGTTAACTATTGCTGATGACTTTTAGAACGCTATTGATATTATAACATTGCAGATCAAAAAACATTTTTATCTATGCTGCACAGTCTTCTAAATTTCTTATAACATTGTATTCTTACAAATAATTATTAGCTTTTAAATTCTAATTACCAGACTATAAAATTACAGTTTTTAGTTACATTTAAGTGTCCATCATTATTATAAATCTAGTTTAAAGTTTATTCGTTCTTCTATGGATACCATTAAGACCATTTATGATGCAATGGAATCAATATGTTGTAAATTGTGATATAATTTATACTGCGGCTGAACATTGACAATAAATTTTTTAACATGTTATTGAAATATCGCATATTTGAGCTTTTTTATTTGTGAATTTTTCATATAGGAACCATATATTACTTTAGTGAGTTATTTAATACATTGCATAACAGAGATATACGGAACTACCAAGTATGCACGTTAATAATGATTAAGAGAAATCAGCTGAAGAAATTCTTCATATTGTATCAAAGTGTTATATCTAAGTAGACCAAGAAATATGAAGTCTTGATCAACTCATCAAATATATACGCATTAAAACAAAAGGTAACTCAGAAATTTGTAACAAGATACATGTTTTAAAAAAACCTTCATTTGCTGGTTAATTTATAGAAACTAAATTTTTTTGAGATATTCAAATAAGTATTTAAATATTTGCAAGAGCAACGAAGGAAATATTTAGGAATCATTATAAGAATAGTAACTTGGAAATCGTTGAGTGCAGAAAATTCTTTTTGAATGATTACGTACAACAAAAACAAAGTCAGAAAAAAAGAGAAAGTGTTGCATCAGCTACTAATATTAAACAATGTATTCCAGTGAATTAATTTGATTGCTCCTATACTATAAAAAAATCTAGGAATCATCAAAAAATTATCTTTTCCCAGCTAATGTTTAGTAGTCATAAGTGGACAAACTACTAATTTGCCAAGGTTGTACCTTAAGAAAGTTTTTTTTGGGTTCTGATATAGCTTGGAATGCAATTAATAATGTCACATCATGTAAGTGCGATATAGCCAGTATTACAAGATGGATGGATTTTTCGTACTTAGTGATATAAAATCATTTTACTGAAATCTGAGATGTATAAGACACAGTCACAGATACGAGCTTATCACATAGGCTCATACTTTACTGCCCCCCCCCCCTTTATGTGAGCTTCTCTCTTCCACACTTATCCTTTCACTCCAAAAACTCTTCGGAGGCTCCTCTTTCCATCTCTAAACTGATTTTTTAGCATTAAAAATTTTTATCACAACCTTAATGAAGTATAAAACATCTAATAATTTTAAGTACCTATATAGGGATGTAAAAAGAAACATTAAGAGCCCTAGATCATGAAAATAATTTGTAGGGTTTCTGAGATATGACTGATTCATGAACAAAACTGTGGATATTCTTTAATAGAAAAAAACAGCATCACGTAAAAAAGAATGTTTTTATTTGATATGAAGCTGTTTTGATAGTATGTAAAATACAACCATTAAAGCAATTGATTTCTAATGTTGACTCTAAAATGAGCAAAAAACTGCTTTTTGGACATAAAAAATTGTTACAGAACCGTAATAAGGTAAAAAACTTAAATTTTCGTTTTTTTATGAATGCAAAGGTATAAAATTGGATGTTACTATTAGAAAATTTAGATGAAATTTTCTCGACCCTTGAAAAAGTTAAGAAACATCTTTTTGACCATAAAAATCGTTATAAAAACCCTATAAAGGGGGAATTAATATTTTACGTCACGCAGCTAGGAGAAAAAAGGGTATTGATGTAGCGTTATAAAGTGTTAGAGTGGGGGAGGGAAGGGTTCTTAGGTAAAGTGACGTTTATTTTTAATAAGAAGACATTGGGTTTTATTTACCCACAGTATGGCTTACTTGAATCCAGTGCAGCAAATACAGGTACGTTTGCAAGCAAGAAATCTGACAAATGCCAGACAACCCGCGTCAGCCCGTACTCGACGGAAAAACCAAAGAATAAGCGTTTTTGCTTCTTGGTCAATTTTGGAATCGGTCAGCGATTGCCCAACTATTGCTTGAGAACGCACCTTATACAACTTGTTGATAAGCATGTTGTTGTAACAGTTGCCTTTCGAGTCATTACAATTTTCGTTCGTTCAAATGCTTAAAGTTAAAGAGGTCAAAGAGTACAAACCTAGAGATGGTACGGTTGAACAGGCAAGTAAGATAATTGTATAAAGTAGTGTGTCTTTATAATTCTCGTCTTGTACCTATGCACTGCATGATGCAAAGCCCTATACCTCAAGCAGCTAAAATTGTAAGAACCTCGTGTTGAACTAATAGCTTTTAGCACAACAAAAATAAGTAGTAGTGTCTTGACAGCATCTGTCCAGTTTAAACATCGGAAAAGAATAGATTTCAAAAATAAACATTATTAAAACTTCTTTACAGCCTTCAGTATGGCACAGCCTAACCTTACCATTTTTATTATGCAAAAAAATGCAAATGGAGAATGGAAAACATAACTCAAAATGCTTATAAATTTAGAAAAAAATTTGGGAATTCCATAACCTCTCTTATTAACGATTATGAAAAGGCTGCTGCCGAAAACAAAAGGACGGCATTTCAAATTTTTTTTACGCAGGTAAAAACATTATTATACAAAGGCATAAATAATACATTTCCGTTGATGATCAAACATGCATGTATTTTAATATCTGTAATTTGTTATTATTTAAGGGTAAAGCGTCTGGTAGTAAAGTCAACGGATCTCAGGCTGGTGCGGAATCCGAAACTTTAGATCAGCTGTAGGAAGTTTTTGTTTATACTGGTAGGAAATTATCAGATGACAACGTCATGTCTGATGATCATCTTTAAGAAACTCTGCCAGCCAGCGTCACTTCAAAAACATCGACAGAGAAAAAACCCTTGCAAAATCCCAGTAGAAATAAAATTGTTGAACTTAGAGAAAAATTGGATGCACTAAGGCGAGCTTAGAAATCCAGACTACTTACTAAAGAAAATTTTATAAAACAATTACATCAGTGTCCGCAGACGAGCTTTAAAACAAAAAGAACCTGCAGCAGGAAGACAAAATGAAGCCCGAGAATGCAGGAAGCATACACTTCAAGAGCTAACTAAAAAACACCTTGATTTAGTCAATAAACTCAAAGTTTACCAGTCCATCAGGAAACCACCCCAAGAGGTAGATTAGCTTGACCTTTACCGAGTCATCATTGAGCTGGATATGTATGAAAGCACTGCGAATGACTGCAGACGTGAAGACAAGATTAGATCGGTGGAAATGTTAGAGCAGCTGCATGAAGGATTACAAAAAGTGGGCTTTACGCTTAGAAAATCTGCACTTTACCTTCGACTTTTCCCAAAGTCCTCGCTTACAGCGGAAGGCAAGCGACATCTATCAACAGTTTCAGTGTAATTGTGCAAGCACAGAATGATGCTCGAAAAATGCATGATGACACTTATTTTGCCTAGGCAGTGGTTCGGTACATTGAAGGAGTAGCATCTTTCTTAGAGCCGGATGCTGTTTTCTTTATGTCTCAGCATTATAAAGCTCTAATTCCTATAGATATAAATACTGCATCTAAACAAGCTTCTCTCCTGATGCACTTAGAGTACAGGGTTAGTTTGCCGTACCACGATTATGTTATAGCTTTGAAATATAAGCTGTGTCCATCGGCATACGCGGCTGTGAAAATTTGAAAATACGGATTTGGGTATCGAGATTGTGTGCGATATTCTGTCCCCACGTATGTTGCTGTGCAAAGTTTAAAGCTTTTATCTGCGATAGCAAGTAGTCACTCGGCAGATTTCAAAGAGTAGCTTGAACCTAACGAATTCAGTCAGTTTGCAAAATATTCACTGGCCGTGTAAAACCAGTAGTAATAATGAATTTCAACGGTGGACCAGATGAAAAACCGAGGTACAATAAAGTGATTGGGTACGCTATTAAAACCCTAAAGAAACATGACCTTGACGCTATTTTTTTGGTTACTATTGCCCTGGGAAGAAGTGCCTACAGTAGAGTGCAGTGGCAAACGGCTCCTCTGAGCCGCAAACTTGCTGGAATCATCCTGACTTACGATAAGTCTCGAAATTATCTCAATGCTGCAGAAAAATCTATAACTGCTGACTTGGAAATACGCAACTCCTGACATGCAAGGGAGACACTTTCAGAAATTTGGAATGAAGTTATCATAGATGGATATCCTGTTGTTTCGAGCCATGCCAAAGCAGATACATATTTAGATTTAGCCGACATTGATTCTTCTTGGTACGCAATTCATGTTCAAGTGTCTCAGTACCCATGTAAAGTGTCCAAATGATTATAAGAAGATTGTTTCTTGCCCCTTGGATCAAACATGTGGTCCTTGCTTCCCGAAAATTTTCTTCCGGCGCGCATCAGAGCGAGCCAGCATTCAACTTGCATGATAGTTGTGGACCCCGATACCGACAAGGGAACCTTCTTACCACTTATAGACCGGTTGTCAGTTCATACTCAACCTGAAGCACAAGGCTTGAAAATGGTAAATACAGCGTTGTCCCTCTTTAACAATGCAATTAATGAAATAAGAGCAAATACAAAACTTCGATTTTTTATTTAATATTTTATAAAGTTGTCACAACTGTTTTTTCTCATCTTACGAAAAGACTTCTTAATTTACAGGTGCCTTCCGACATGTATTGTCCTTCTGTGCGTCGACGTTTTAAAAGCCGTACTTGAAAAGTATACAGCCTTAGATTTGCTACAAAAACAAGACTGATATCTCATAAAAAAGCTCTTTATGGAAAATCCTTTTTACCAGACCCCGTTATAAGACCTCGCCGAGTTTGTGCTCGACGCAATCATACGTTTCTTTGTATCATAGACGCCACAGAGGCTGGGAAACAGGAAGCGGCTTGTTTTCGGTTGAAGAAGTGGATGTCTTTTTGCTAATCATGATTCCAGAACCAAGAGCTGAAGCTCTCCTTATTATCGGGAATTTAAGAGTATGGACAAGCTGTCTATGGCAATATAAGTAAATGTTTCTTAGTATTAAGAACAGTTTTACTTCAACTTCTAGAAAAACTTTATTCATGACCAACCCAAAGGCTAATGCTGAAAGCTAGTCAGAGATAAGTCTGGAGCTTGTTTATGATTGATATAAGTGCAAACAAATTTGTCCGAAGCTGTCATTTGAAAATTACCATTATTTTATAAGTAATAAAGTGTTTTGTAAAACTGTAAAATTATATCTTTGAACTATTTACCTGTATAGTATGAAATTAACTTGTTTAAAAAATGACTTAAAAAAGAATGTAACTTTAAAAATAATTAACTACCAGAAAAGGAAATATGTTGATGTGCCGTGACAAGGGGATTGGGGGTATAAGACCTCCGCGACGATGCGCGACACAAGGGTGGGGATACAAAACATTGGCAAAATAGCGTGACGTAATATATGAACAGCCCATTAAGTCTTACTAAAAAACCACTTTATAGGTAGGCAAGTGTAAATTTTTGTGTACTATTTTTTTATATAATTGCCTAATTATTTCATGCAAAATGTATGTTACATCTCTAATCGGTTAAAGCTCGGTTTTTGTGATAGTTAACCCTCAACATGTACGTTACTGCATAACACTACATCTAATTTTCTCTTGGTCCGCAATTTAAGTCCATAAAAAAAACGCAAATTAAGTATTTATTAAATAATAAAAACTACAGATTTAATTGTTTTTTAATTTATGTCTACAATACTGTAATAATATATATATAGATATTTCATATAACATACATGCAGTCAATCTCGCATGCATACAATTACTCGTGGAATCATACTCAGGTAACCATAAATACATGCATAAGTAGATACGTACACAAAAAAATACATGTATTTATTTGTTCATACATGGATAACTAGTTATCAACACATATACACACATCTGCACATGCATACATAAATTAGTCACACATACATACATTCATACATACATACATCCATATAGCCACATGCATACATGCATACATCCATATATATATATAGCCAAATAGATTGATACACATATACATACATACATATTTACAGACATACTTGCATACATGTATATCTGCGTATATACATTTTACATAGCTATACAAGTCTTGCGGTTTGCCAAGAGGTTTGCTGCCGCAGTTTTTCTTTGGGGATTTATTCACGGTCTCTCATACGTTACGGACAGAGTTAGTAAGAGGTGTGCAGGAGCTTAGTCCTGGTGCGTATGCCTACACCTGGACATAGACACATAGTCCGAACTTGGGCAATACACCGGGCCGTTCTGGCATGGGTTTTTCCTAAGAGGTTTTTCTCCATCCCACGGGACATGTCCTGCGCGAATGTGACATGCTTGTTAGTCCCTACCTCTTTACGTTCCTATTCCCTTTTCTTTACCAAGAGCTGAGTGCCCTGAGTAGTGCCTTTAGAAAGGGTCAGACGTATAGCACAATATTATAAAAAATTGGAATACATAGATCTAAGTATTCATACATGCGTACATAGCTATATATGGACAGACATCAGTACATACAAATTTACAATGGATAATATCTGGCATGCACGCATTTTTACCGTTAGAAATGCAAAAACTCTAAAGGTCATAATCATCAGGCATGCCTAATCTTACATCGTCACAATGCAAGTTTTCTGGTGGGAGGACCTAAAAAGTATTTGATGCTGTGATCCCAAGGCTTAAGGGATAACAGCTCAAAATTGGCAGTCTCGTTTTGACTTTACTTAAAGATGTAATGTATGTATGAAGTGTAAATGTAGCAGCTCCGGCTTACAACTGACACGGACGTTTACACAATAAAAGACATGTTCAGATCTCCGCTGATTCAATCGACGTATGTAAATAGTGTGATCGCCAAAAAAGATAGTGAACTTCAAATATTTTACTGTGTACTGCAGTTCAAAAGATATATATTTGGGAGTGTCCAAGCCAAGCGGGTCATCCGACGCTCGTGACGCTATTTTCGCATAAAACTTATTCTTTTCAGCTCGCTTAAGATCCAAGAGAAGTGGGTAAAAAAATAATCAAAATACATAAATCGATAGATTTTGAGCTGCTCTTTCTGATGGAACCATTTATTTTTACCATATTACAGCTGAAACCTATTTTCATTTTTAGTTTATTTTTTCGCAAAGTATGTATTTTTTTTTATTTTTTTTTTTTGTTAGCCTAGAATACAACCCTTTAACAACATCTCTGCCGAATTTTAAGTTGGGATGAGCAACGGTTAACAAATGACATTCAAATAAAGACTACATCGTCCGCGTGCCGCCACGCTGCGTAGGTTGGTTGCCGGTTGGTTGCCCCTGCCACTTGGCATTTGTTAAACGTTGCTCATCCCAACTTGATATTTGGCAGAGATGTTGTTGAAGGGTGAATCTTGTGCTAATCTAAAAAAAAAAATTAAAAAAAAAAATACGTACATTGCGAAAAACTAACCTACAATTGAAACTTGGTTTTAGCTGTGATAAAGATATTATAGGTAAAAATAAATGGTTCCATCAGAAAGAGCAGCTCAAAATCTATCGATTTATGTATTTTGATTATTTTTTTACCCACTTCTCTTGGATCTTAAGCGAG
>JAPYYV010001752.1:0-22960 GCA_030522625.1 Copidosoma aretas
CCTTTACGCACGAGTTTCGAATACTATTTTTCCGTCTGATAACCCAAAATCAAGCGGTGAAAGTGCTATTTTGAGGTTAGAAGACGGAAAAGTGAATTTCTGTTCAGCAAGTTGATTAAATCTCTCATTAATTATTAATCATAATGGTATATTTTCTCAATTCACAGATTGAACCTGAAGGATTGAGAAAGATATTAAATGTTATAAAATATAAGTATAAGAACCCAAAAATTTATATCACGGGAATCGGTGCATCCGATGGTAATAAGACTCATGATAATACAAGATTGCATTATATTTATTCTTACACTAAAGAGATGTTAAAAGCTATCAAAGAGGATAAGTGTGACGTAAAGGCTATGATACTTTATACATTATTGGATGCATTTGAACATCGATCTGGTTATACGTGAGTTAAATAAAACATAATGTTTCGTATTACATCTTTATTGTATGCTTATTTTTGTATATTTATTTTAGTGAAAATTTTGGCTTCGTTAACGTCGATTTCAAAGACAAAAATCGCACAAGAACGTTGAAAAAGTCTGCAGAATGGCTGAAGCAAGGACTCAAGTTTCATAAGCTCCTGCCTCCTCCACCACTTAATTGATGTCTTTAAATATTCCGTTACTTATATAATAGAGGCCCAATCAAACAATTATGATTATTTTGTAGTTTTTACAACGAGTTATATTAATTAGATTGTTCAGTTACATTTTCAATAAATGTTCTTGTGTTTTTTCCATGTATTATTCAGGGTATGTTTGAAACGTTGAGCTGCAATATTTGTGACATACATAAATACATAAATAACGCGAGTGACAAAGCATATTTGGACTTCTGGTTTTGTTAAAATAGTGATGTTTAAGAATAGGGAAATGAATTTATGTTTAAACTAATTTAATAATTGTTATCCGTCAGAATAGTTTTTGAATTTTATACTAATGATCTTATTTCCCGAATAAAAATAAGTGTTGGAAAATCGAATGATCAATCTCATAATTTTATGAACAACAGTACACCAGAAGACTTTTAGATTTCGACTTGATTACAATAAAATGCAAATATTAGAAATAAACCAGTGAGCGTTATTTCTCCATTCAACCAATAGATGAATAACAATGTAAAAGGAGATATAAAATGATTACCTATCAACATCACATGTTGGCTCCCGGGGGCCCAAATTATGTGGCTATCAGCAGTCTGCATGCACGTATAAGTCTCCGAGCTGATGATTTCTGTTTCTGTGTGTAAACGTATGTGTTGAATTAATTTTTTGAATAAAAACAATTTTTATTAATATTCCAACATGTTATTGTATTTTATTTACACACACTGTATGTCAACGTTGGTGTTGGAAAATCGTGAAGTTCATAGAATGTAGATGTACCCTCTCGGTATATTGAAACTAAATTTACAAGTATTTTTCGAAAAAATATGTTTATTAAGGTGATTTGCGTGTTAAATTAACCCATGGAAATTGTTTTGTAAAGTTTAAACAACTTACTTTTCCTAAAGATTCTAAATGAGAGCATTGGCAAAACAGGGAGAAAGTCTGGTCGAAAATAAAGAAAAAAATAAAAGAATTCAACTAAGAAAGCACATGTCATTCTAAAAAGATAATAAGTAAACTCTACGACTTGTAACATTGTCATTGCTCATGTTAAACATTAGTTCGTGAAATTTCAGATACTAATCACAGCTCATGCAATTTGAGCCATTCGTATGATTTTTTTTTTTATCATTCGTGTCATTCGTCCTAATTGGAGTCACGCGATCACTTCCAAATCGGGGCTTCATTAAAAATCATCCTCTTTTTCAAAGATAGGAACTACAGGATTACTATAATTTCACACGTACCACTTACCCGCACGTATACTCATTGCAGGATTATCGATTTAGTCATTACACCGTTTACCGATCATAATCATGCTCTGCGAGCATCCAATAAAATAACCGACGCTCACGCGCCCGCTCCACCCACCCAACGGACAAACTCCATCCGCCCGCAAAGCATCGGCGCACTCCTTCGACTCCCCATCATCCGCCAAAAATTGAAATATTTCGGGGCAGAAAGCGAGGCCGCCCTTTTATTCGAAAATCGGATGCCGCGATGCGATCACGAGAAAGAGCCCCGCAGCAGCCGCCTCGACCGCGCTCTCGCTCCTAATCCGGCCAATATAAATAAGTGCACGGGACCCCGGGGCCGCAATAACCCGAGTCCCCCGCAGCGAGAGCCGCACGGAAAGATACCGATCTCCTCTCTCTCTCCCAGTTTCGATCGCGCGTCCGCGCTGCAGAAGGCAGCCCGGGGATCTCGCCCTCCTTTTGTTTTCGACTGCAGATACTATCGCTGCTGCTGCTGCTGCCGCGCGGTCTGCATCATATCGCGCACGGGTGTAACTATTTTTGTGTTTCGTGCGCCTCGGGTTAACCGCTGGCCTAACGAGCGTGGAAAGCGTCTGTTTTTTTTTGTTTTTTTCAAGGGGTGGGGCGAGGGACGTGAAAATTATGATCGATACGTGGATCGCGCCGATCCCCATCGATCACAGGATAAATGTCGGTCGGACCGTTTAGGGAGTGATTAATATTCGATCGGAGAGGCGTCAAGAGGGCGGTTTTTTTTGGTTCACGAGAGTGATGGAGCGGGTGCCTTGTTTTCACAATTTGGCCGATTTCTTTGGAAATTTTCGATGAATTTTGAACACGCCGCATACGCCGCGCTAAGACAGAACGCACTTCATCGGGCACGTGCGCGACCGAAGCCAGGTCTTTACCCTTTGGTTCTGAAAACTACCTTCGAATGTTACCGAGAAACGTGTAAAAGTATCGAGGCCGAGACGTTTTTTTGGTCAGAATTTGCTCATAAAATAATTTTTATCGATGATGTGACTTCTTTTAGTGCTAATGAAATTATAGTTTTTTCGTCAATTTTATTTTTATGAACGATTTAAAATTATTAAACATATTGATAACACAATTTTGGGGCCATGAGACGAAGTCTCGAATGAAATAAAAAATTGACTTATTTGATCTACGTGGATAAATTGAAAAAAAAAAAAAAAAATGTCAAGAGTTCATCAGTTATTGATTGTTTTACTGTAAGTACTCAGCCATGAGTTTCAAATGAATTTCGGCATCTGTGCGTCCGTCGCTACTTGCGGTAATTTTCATCACCCATCGGTGGTTGCGTTCAATTTAGCGCTAAAAGAGCACGATTTCACCATTATGCATTTCCTTGGAATTTTTGGGATAAATCAGAGGCACTTTTTATGACACGATAGCGTTACGAAGCGGCCTATTACTGGTTATTTACGTAATTCATTTCCATGAACCCTCGCGTATTAGTAAATATTCGGTCACGCTTGGATTTAGCATAGCCCAGGAAAAAAAAAAAAAATTGTGTTCACGCTTGGGCATTTATATAATAAAACGAGTAATGCGTCGGAAGCGAGAATTCGCATTGAAAAAAACACACGCGGTTTACAGCTCGGGCGTGTCCCGTAAAATTTCAAGCAGTCCAGATGCAAAAAGCCAACCTTACGCAAGTGCGGTCAACGCACTCGTCGATGATATTCGTACGTGAAAATTAATGATTTTCCGTCGTGAAAAATTAAAAAATATTTATCACGAAAAAAATAAGATAGCACAGGCATCTGAGAAAAAAACCGAGCCAATCATCGGAGTATCCCCAAAAAGTCATTAAAAAGCCCGCCCCTCCAATTTCGTCCCGAGAAAATCAAATCTCCCTCTGCGGTCATTTTTCCCCCCAAGATGACTTGGTCGATCACAGAGAGGTCAAGCTCCCCGTACGCAGTGCGTAATACACATGAGATATTGTGAATCGTAAATCAGTTGTGCCGAGGGAGAAGAGGGGCAGCAGCACAGGCGAGGTAACAGGGGAACGACGAATTAAGCGCGCGCTCAGGCGCGGAAGGGCTCGTTAGCTTGTAATATTAGAGATCGGGCCAATCTCGGCTCTGCCATCTTCGGGTAGTTGCGGAGCTCGGGGGGCCGGAGTCCGTGTGCTTTTTTTTTTGTTTTTTTTTTTTTTTTAACGGGCAGATGGTCGCGCGCCCTGCCATGCTCCTCGCACGCGTCGGCTGCCTCATTAAATGCGTATTAGATGGCGGGGGTACACGTATAGTCTCGCGGGCACACACACACACATTCGTCCTGGTACTTATTGCCCCCGCCTCACTAGCGCCGGATCCGACGTGAAATCTTTATGCGTACAGAGGCGAAAATTTCTATTGTATCGTGTAAAGGATTAAAATTGATTCGGGAAAGAAGGATATAAATTATATCTGCATTCGCATACTATCAAGTTAAGTTAAATTTCGAGAGAAGTTGATTGTTTAAAATTCATCAACACATGGATTTTAAGATGAAAAGCAACTACTTTGGGTTCACTGAAAAAAAAAAGTTTTCAGGCGAGTATGGGTACCAGTAAAAGAGTCGCTTTGGATAAAGCTCTGTTTGTATGCAAACAAGACAAATTTCTGTAAATTTTGAAAAACAATTCGGCTGGACTTTGCAGATAAAAACAGTCACCAAATGTTTTGTTTTTTTCCTGATTCAATGATAAGGCCGTAATTTAAACTTTACAAAGTCAAATTATCTTTTGAACCTCTTTCTCGTTACTACAGTATAATTACAACATTGTACGAGAACAATCATTTTCCAGATACGCACTTCGTTTTCCTGAATAACTGCACGAATCCAGCGTTCGTACAACATGGCTCGAGGAGAAAATGTAAGAAATGTATTAAAATTTTTCAAAATATCCAAAAACGCTCGCGACCCTGCACTGCATCATGCGTATATCATATAGCCAGAGGCAGCAGCATCGAGGCGAGGGCGTATACAATACAGAGAACGGCACGGCAGCCGTAACATCGGCCCTCGTTTCGACGATAATTCGTATTGTTAGGCGCTACATGTATACTATACACCGTATCCTCGTGGTCGTTTTGATATACGATCGTCGAGGGGGGATCATCCCCCGCTTCGAAATTATCCGTTTCACGCCCACGTAATACGCTGCGCGCGCGTCGTAACAACAGACGAAGCCACCGCCGCCGCTTCTTCGGGGAAAAAAAAGGCGTATTATACATCTTGCGCTCTCTATTGGGCCCCGTAAATTTTAGCTGCGCCCTGGTTTTTGATGTAATGCGCCATCACGCGTGTATATACGTTATACGGGGGTATTATCGAATTATGGGGGGGGGGGGGGGGGGGGGGGGGGGGGTGCGTGAGCTGTCGCACTTTTGGGATCGAAGAATGTTTGAGGTATTAGGTGTGTTTATTTTTGGAGCTAATTTTTCTTTCGTAGTAAAATAAATAGAGGGGGATGAGGTATTGTTCTGCCGAACAAAGGATATCCATCCGTACGGGCTTTAGATTGTTGGTACAACGAAGAGTATTCTCAAGAAGGCAACCAACTTTCGTAATATAATAAATTTATTTGCTCGTTTCATAATTTTATCGTCGGCATTTGACAGACCATGCGCAAATTACACTTGGCTGATGTGGTGGATAGTCATGTTTTCTCCTTTCGCAGTATACAGTTGTCCGATAATTAGATTTATCGTAAAAATCAAGCGTTTGAATCAACGTGTGACTTCAAACATTTAAATAGTGGATACAAAGGAAAAGAAAAAAAGTAATGGAGGGTAAGATATTTGCTTGGTGTCTGTCAAAATTACATATACTCTGTGAACTGTTGAAATGTACCGATTTAAAAAACATTGATTGCTTTGAATGATAAAAACCCTGCTTGGTTTCAACGGCGAACCTATATAACAAACTAGTTTTGTTGACTACCTTTTAGCATTAAAGTGATCTCACAACACCTACCTTATCGACATTCGTAATATCTGCAACATACATACTATGCATAAATAATCTCAGAAACTCACAATTTGACAAAAGTTGAACATTAAATTAAAAAATCAAATGCTTTATTTTCGAGAATAATTCTCACTTGGAGGGGATTTTGTTTTCCCTTTTCTCAAAAAATAGCTGAAACAGATCGATGAAGCTTTGAAAATACTTATAAAACTATGATTCGATCCATTAAAAAAGTTGATATGGTACTCTGTCAAACCATTAAGACACGAAAATTAAACCAGGCAAAACAAAACTTTCAGCATCCACTTAAATATCCATCCTTGTTTATATATTTATATAAATGTATATTAAAATACTAAACCTACACGTAGTAAGAAAAAGTCTTGCAAAAAGATAACACAATAGGTATGTATATATTTGTTTGTGTAAGTATTCAAATACGTAGCCATACCACCAATAATAACGTTGTTTGTAATAGGACGTTACGTCTAATTTAATTGTGTGCTTCTGTCAGACTTTTTCTCATAAATAGACTTCTCACATTGCGTTATCATTGTTATCATTATCATTATATTCATATTTTTTTTTTTTTTTTTTTTTTTTCTTTTAAATTATGCAAATTAGCACAGGAATACAGGTCACCGTCCCTTATTATCTGGAATTTCTGGCAGCCAAACAGTAAGTTCACGTAATGACATTACGAGGGCTAGTCTTGCCAGCAAGTGTGATTTTGATAATAATGTGACCGTCTGATGTGCGAACTGTTCCGTTGTTGTTACGTACGAGTGACTGGCTCTCGATCATTTTTTGACCTGCAGCGCATTCGACAGCCAATCCATGGCTTGGTCGAGACCCTCGCCTTTTTTTGCCGACGTTTTGAATATTTGGAAGGTACGATTTTTAAGTGCATCCAGACCCAACGCTTGATGCACCTCGGCTACACTCAGACAGCCTGGCATGTCTTGTTTGTTAGCTAAGACTACTAGGACCGCGTTTTGAAGTTCGTCCTCCTGAAATAATTTGTATGCTAAAGCCTGCATCTTTTTCTAGACTTGATAATTATGCAAGCGTGATGAAAAAAACTGAATTGAGGAATTTAGATGAGGATAAAAATACATATTTGAGGATAAAGTAGCAATAAGAACAAAACTTTTTTAGAATCATGATTGTAACGCCTATGAAACATGAGAGAACTAGGATAACAGACTAGGACTGGCACTGGTAATAGAAACTGTAGTATTTACGACCATATCAACCCCAACAGCCGTTAGGAAGAAATTGTGACAAGTACCAATTTGATACGGAAAACGATACATCAATGAAAAAAATATGGTAAATAAACAATATTAGTAGTAATATAAACAATAAATAAAATTTTCATAAATCATAAAAATCAGATAGATAAAATGGTGATTATTAAGCTAAGAGATCATAATATACATGCTCACTTACCTCTAACATGCGCATCAGCTCATCTTTAGATATGCCTATTCTATCTTTGTCCGCAGAGTCAACCACGTAGATTATAGCATCTGTATTCGAGTAATAACACCTCCAATAAGGCCTAACAGAAAGAAATCATACATTGACATATGTTTAATTCTAATTTAGTTGTAACATTGGTTGGCATTTTCTTAATTTTCTTACCTTATGCTTGTCTGACCGCCCAAGTCCCAAACTTGAAACTTGAGATTTTTGTAAGTTACTTGTTCTACATTGAAACCTATGGTTGGAATCGTAGTTACAACTTCTCCAACCTGCAGTCTGCGATAGACATACAAAGTTTAGGAGCATACGATCATGATGAATAATGAAATTGAATTGAAAATCCGACAATACCTATACAGGATGGTTGTTTTTCCTGCACCATCTAGGCCGAGAATCAAAATCCTCATTTCCCTGCTGCCAAGGAGGTTGCGAAAGTAACTAAGTAGTCCACCTGAAACAGATTAAAGAAAAAGTGTTACTAAAACAAAGATAGTTAAATTCTTTTAGTTATGTTTCAGTGTACTTGAATGGCTTTGCCTTGATAAATCAATAGTGTCAACAAGAAAGCACTTGACAGATCATAGCTTTCAAAAACCAATGTACAGGCTATCGTACTTTTTGGATGATCAATTTACAAGTATCTTTTAAGACTTCTTTAAACAACTTAAGCAGTAACATTAACCTCTTTAATGACAGCTTGCTTGCTTAGGCCAAAGCGATGAAAAGTCTCTATTGCAAAAGTACGTAACTCGACTATGAGAATACTTTGATTGTATGTACAGTTGAACTATTAAATAAATCGGAAACGAGCAATTAAAATGACCACTTACCCATTGCACCGATTTTCTTTCGAGATTTAGCACAGCACACAGAGCAACACCGACATCAGCAGTAGAGTACACACCGCACACCTGCCGTAACCTGTCTGCTGTGCAAGGCAACAATTATAACTTTTAATCTCTGGAACGATGCCCTTGCCCTTCACTCCTTTCACGCAAGCAAGGCACTTAGTCTTCCTGATGGTTTAGAATTCTTCGAATTATTGTGAATGACAGAAACTTAGATAAGTCACGGCTCCGAAGATGACGGAGCAATCAACGGTGTCTGTCATCGACATCGTCATCAGCTGTGATGATCTGCATTCTGCAAGGATTGCATGGGCGCAGAGGTTATATATATCTAGTAAGTACGTGTACAAGTCTACGTCTCTTTTGAGGAAACGATGCAAATTTGCGAAAAGATTATTCGTAAGGTAAACTAAAAACGAGTTGAGACACTCGCAGACATGAGCACGAATCGAATCAGTTTTCAATTAAAATCACTACCTAGTTGTCGACTATCGACAACAACGAGCGCGATAGCACGTATCCACAGAACGACAGAACGGTTTTTAAAAGGCACTGAGTCAAGATGGCGTCTAGCCGTCTTCGTGTCTACAACAACACTGCGCAGAAAAAGCGCGATTTTTCGGTAAACTGCGCAAATAATATGGCGCGAATTCTGAAATCTACTGCGCACTCGCTCAACCGCGCATTTACATTTTCTCATTTTCTGAATTTCTGCGCTGGTGGGGCGATGAATCACTGAGTGATAATGCCTACCAAACGTTTTCTGTACAGTCTACAATATTGTAATACATCTATAGCCACAGTATACACATTAAACGTTAAGCGATTAACAATCGAGTATGGAAAAAAGAGCCTATTTTTCACGGTAAGACTTACCTCATACTTGAAATTTAAACAAGATAGAAAAAAGTGATGTGTGTAAATTAATTACTTAACAGCGGATTATTAACGAAGGATTGAGAACATCTTTTATTATAATAAATGAACGCGACGATACCAATTTCAAAGCTGAGCTGAGCAAAGTACTTTTTTGTGACGTGTGATTGGTCCCTGCCTCAAACGGAGTAAACTTGGCGGATGTTACGAATATTGTGTGAAAATTAGGATGCTCTTCTCTTTTCGTCGCTGCAATTGGTAAATATTATATTTCTTCATTTATTAGTTTATTTATTTGATATATGTTTATTCATTACATCAATATATACATATAGTTCCACATGTATTATATTTTATGCGTATGCGAAAGGTGTTCCCTAGACACTAGACTTTCTCTTATTTATTTATTTAATCATACTTAAACTTATGCATCATATTTATTTTTATTCAATGAGAATAAATCTTTTGAGAGTTTTAAAAAAACATGAGTAACAGTGAGAGTCGTTCACAAAGTATTTTATAAGTTCACTTAGAAAATAATTAAGGTACAAGTAATACAAGTAGTGCTCGTATAGTATTTTTTATCTCGTGATAACAGCTGATTGAGCTGATAATGATTATACGAGAGTACCAAATTACCAATACTACCGCAATATATTCGGTGTCGGTGCAAAGAGAGGCAGAGGCCGGGATGATTTTGCAGACGTAATTATCAAAGTATAGCAATAAGCAGCCTCTACTGTCTCTAGTCTCTACTCTGAACTCTGTGCTCTGGTCTCTGGACGTGTGTTGCCGTGTATACCCTAAGTTAGCCCATAAGTACATTTTTCTACAACTGCTATAAATAATTGTCCCTAATTTATATCGCAGCAACAACAGGAGCCGCTCACGAGAGGTAGGTTAGCCGTTTATGATGAAATATACAACGCAATATCGTTCAACCACGTGTACTATTTGCATCATTTCTAGAAACGATGACGCTGGATAACGAAGCTGCACCCGTTGAGGCTGAAACTGGTGAAACCATTTCCAAGAGTGCGCTGAAGAAGCAGCAGAAAAAAGATGCTAAGCAAGCAAAGAAGAATCCCCAGCAGCAGCAGCAGAGAGAATCTGCTGATGAAGGTAGAGATGTGTCTGCAGGCAGGTATGGACAGATTAAGATGATACAAAGCGGTGAACTTCACGATGAGCGCAAGTTCGTCCACATCAAGGACCTGACTCCCGAGTATGCTGACAAGGTTGTGTGGATCAGAGGTAGACTGCACACCAGCAGAGCAAAAGGCAAACAGTGCTTCATTGTCCTCAGACAGCAGTCGCACTCAATTCAGGGTCTTACTTCTGTCAACGACAAGATCAGCAAGCAGATGGTGAAGTTCATATCTGCGGTTACCAAGGAGTCCATCATCGACGTCGAGGCCAAAGTGCAGAAGGTCCCTAGTCCTATTGAGTCTTGCACCCAAAAAAATGTAGAGATTCACATTGAACAGCTGTTTGTAGTGAGTGCGTCAGAGCCACAGCTGCCTCTGCAGATCGAAGATGCTGCCAGGCCAGTCAATGACAATGACTCCAACAATCTGAACATTAAAGTGAATCAGGACACTAGGTTGGACAACAGAGTCCTGGACTTGAGAACGCCCGCGAATCAGGCAATTTTTAGACTGGAAGCTGGTGTGTGCAAACTTTTCAGAGATATTCTGACAGATATGGAATTTGTTGAGATCCACACGCCAAAGATCATATCTGCTGCCAGTGAAGGTGGAGCCAATGTGTTCACTGTGTCATATTTCAAGGGCTCTGCTTACTTGGCACAGTCACCTCAGCTTTACAAGCAAATGGCGATTGCTGCAGACTTTGAGAAAGTTTTTACAGTTGGTGCTGTCTTCAGGGCAGAGGATTCCAATACCCACAGACATTTAACTGAGTTTGTAGGTCTGGATTTGGAAATGGCTTTTAAATATCACTACCACGAAGTGATGCTACTCATCGGACAGATGTTCACTGAACTCTTCAGAGGACTCCAAGCTAAGTATAAGACTGAGATTGCAATCATCAACCAGCAGTACAATGTCGAGCCCTTCAAATTTCTTGATCCTCCACTGGTACTCGAGTTTCCACAGGCAGTGAAACTGTTGAGAGAAGCAGGGGTGGAAATGGGTGACGAGGATGACTTGTCGACACCAAGTGAGAAGCTTCTAGGAAAGATTATCAAAGCCAAGTACGACACTGATTTTTACATCCTTGACAAGTACCCACTGGCTGTCAGACCGTTCTATACCATGCCTGATCCAAAAAATCCAAAAGCCTCAAATTCCTATGACATGTTCATGCGTGGTGAGGAGATTATTTCTGGTGCTCAGAGGATCCATGATCCAGAGTTTTTAACTGAACGAGCTAAACATCACGGAATTGATGTTGAGAAAATCAAGGCCTATATCGATTCGTTCAGGTATGGATGTCCACCTCATGCTGGAGGAGGTATTGGTATGGAACGAGTTGTTATGCTTTATTTGGGCTTGGATAATATTCGAAAAACATCCATGTTCCCACGTGATCCTAAACGCATTACACCATAAAATGGTGTGTAATTTTTAGGAGAAAAACAAAGATGAAAAATCAATCAAAGATATTTACGTTGTTTTTTAATATAACTGAGTTTTAACAGCAGAATAAGTATTTCTTTAATCAACAGTTTATTAAAGTTCAATAATAATAACAGTTTTGTTGAAACTTTTGCTCTGTACAATACATGATTCAAGTGATTTCCAAAGATTTTGAACAGATTCAACAGACGTATGGTAATTATTTTGATGAGTACAGAATGATTTGTATTGATATGACAATTTTGTAATAAAGTGCCGATGTTAATAAAACATGTTGAAAACATTACATACATTTTTTGTTGAGTGTTTCATTTTGCTTTTTTCTTTCAAAATCCATTTTTAAATGCAAAAAGTAACATTTATATCGTATTATTAAAGTAAATGACCATAACGTATTTTATTTGAAATAGGTATTGTAAGAAAACAATAAAATGTATTCATATGTACAGTTTTTTATTCTATAGTGAAATTATACGGAAAGTTTACAAGTTTCACAAGTGATAATATCTTTGATAACCATCAATAACTATCAAATAAATCAGCAGCTATCTACAATAATGAGTCATTTAATATACATGGTAAATGCACAAACTAATGATAAACTTTCTTTTGACACTTTCTACCTTTGTGACCATGACCATATTCTCTTTAACGATAGAAATAATGGAATGCAAATGATAAATTGTTTGTTTCATAGTAATTTAACATATAAACATGAGTGACGCATGTATGTGATTCAGATAAAACTTTACAAAAATATAATCTTATTAGATTAACCGTCTTTTTGGTAGAAAAAGAGTTTTTAATTTAAGCGCATATACTGAGCTCTTGTTCATTCGTATTTTTGAACAAGCTAACTGGCCATCCCTAAATATACATCGTAAATATACATGACCCAGTGATTTAAAAATTTTTATTTGTACAAAAAGTTAATTCTGAAATTTTTGTAAAAATAACATACGTTACACGCAAAGAATTTACAAAACATAGAAACTTGCGTTTCCAATAAATTCAGGACATTTTTTTATTAAAATTCAACAGTTGACGCAAATTATGTAAAAAATATTCAGTAATTGATTTTCAAGGAAAAGTAAAAAATCTGCTTGTTCCTCATAAATTAATTGAATAACTTTTTCCCAATAATCAACGGCGTATTTTAATGAAAAATGATCTGACAAAAATGTTTGCATAATGCGTGAAACACAAATGGCCATCGTAGAAATTTTTTTTCAGTCAATTGTATTAGGAAAATCTTTGTTGCATTGTAAGACTAGATTTCTTCGTGCTTTGGTTGAATTATTTCCACAGCACTAGGATGATTCTGATTTTTCATAAAATTTTGAACATCATTGTTTAATGTGTGTATGAACCAAGCTAGTACCACGATTACAAGAGTTCCAAAGAACAGGAATAAACGTTTCATCGAGGTGATACTGGTTTGGAGTTTGATTTGTTCATCTTGCAGTTGAGAAATCTGTTGAATTATAACTCTTGTTAGTTGACTCAAAGAAACTTTTTTTTACTTGTTATTGCAATACAGTTATCCTATAGAAACCTTTGTAAATAGTTTGCTAAGCAAATTTTCATCTGTAGTCCCATTATTGGCCAAACTAGATTTAAGGCCATCAAAATTTTCATTACCAAGTCTACAGATCAATTTATGCTGTTCTGATGTAGTTCCATTACTCTGAAATATGTGTATACTTATTTTCTGATACTTTATTTTAATTGGTACTGTTTTAGATTAGTTCTTTCTTAAATACCTTCCAGAAATCAATCAGATCGGTATTTGTCATTTCTTTTTTTTCGATAGGAAGACACATGATAAGAAATCTATCGTTTGGAACAAGACTTCGATAATCATATCCCAACTGGAGCGTGATGGTCACTGATATTGACTGAGTAGGTAATAAAATTCCCGTATTTGGCCGAACTCGGAATTTCTCTGGTGAAGTTGTTTTTATCTGAATTTAAGTAAAATTAAAAAATTATTTTTTTCTAAGATTTTGACTTGCCGGATTGGTTTGATATTAACTTGAATACTGACTTTGTATGTTACATTACTCTCTGAAGAATTATTTTTTAACGTTATTGTCTTTGATAGCACATCATTTCCAGATTTTGCAAAAGTTAATACCTCTGGCTCAACAGTTAGTACTAAAATGTATTTTCAACAAAGGTATTAAATCAGTCATTTTTCTTTGAGATTATAAGAAATGTCATGAAGTCTTACAAGCTTGCTCGAGTAATTTATCACCAAAATCACTATCAGCTTGCTCAGTTAACGGTGAATTTTCGGCAAAATGCACCTGAAAATTTGTCAGTTTCAATTCAATAGTTGCAACCAAAGGTACTACAAATTTACTTGATACGGATTAAAACAAAAACTTTAGAAAATTTATTTCACCATACATACCTTTTTGTTATCTACTTTTCCATTAACAATACCATTAGATTGTGCTTCAGGAATAAATTGGAAAATGTGTTCATTATTGCCTCCCCAGGATTTTAATGCCACACTCGGATCGACATATTCCTTTAAAGTGGATTTTTTGACAAATTTTATCTTTGGAAGTGCTTTAGCTGGTAACCAAGATTTTATTATATTAAAGGTGGCGTTCAATATCCATGGCATTTCTAGTATAATGATATAGTTTAAAAAGTTGGGGTAATAATTCTTAAATAATCCTATCAAGTATTTGGTCAGCTCCATATCCATATTTGACAGACCCACATCAATCATATCAAAGAATAACGATATTTGATCTCCGTTTCCTTCCCTAAAAATATGTGCTCTTTTGATTATAAATATTTTCTACACAAGTCGACATACAATTGCACAATATTTCACCTCTCTAATCTTTCAAACCAATAAACAATACATCTTTGAAGCTCTGCAAAATTTTTTGATCCTTTTGTGTGCAATTTGGATTTGATGACAAACAGGCTTTTTCCATCTTTGTCTTTGCCATAACTGTAGCAGACCCCCTGTTCTAAGTAATCCATTCTAATATTGTTTACAGTAATGTCTAAAAAATGAAAAAGAAATTTTCATTATTTAAAAATTATAAGTATGGACAGTGTTAAATAGTATTGGAAAAATTCGAACCGTTTGTGCCAAAATTTTTTCTCCATTCGCAGCTCTCCCATAACATTTTTAAGGCCTCTTGAACATTATATTCATTGTGTTCCAAGAATCTTCTTAGCCAGTCGTCATTAGATGACACTCTTTCAATGTCTGCTGGATGTAAATCCCCTAAAAAGTAATGATAGTTATTTTTGACAGTTTTTTTTTTATTTTGAACTTATTTTGAAGTATGAACAAAAAGAATTTGCTGTCAGTACACACTTTTTTTAGCGAAAGAATGATCGTCAAAAAATACAAAAATGTAAATCATAATAAGCATTTAAAATTAGCAGTGACATGCTAAGCTCACAACAGAAAATAATGACCATTTGAACAAGTCGAAATTACATATTGATTCACGGATTATTGGTGAGTGGGCATCAAATTACAACTTTCAATTTATTTCAGCAAAAAGTTGTACTTAGAATCGGTGATATAAAACAAAAAGTATTTTTTTATTGGCCAAATCAAGAATTGCAGCAATAAACGATGAATTATTTAGACGATTGTTTTCACAACAGAATTCAAGATCGTTGTTTTGGAGGAGCATGCAATTAATATTAATATGTATGTACACGTGTTGACCTTATGACAGCATACTCTGAAAAAACTGCCTGCTGTCCTTGAATGCAGTGGAGCAACTTTTTCTCTCGCCTCTTAAAAGAAGCCTGACCACATTAACGTCGGCACAATAGCTGACCAATACAAGTTTGGACATTGTACATAAGTTATTTAACGACTTCTAATTGACGCTTGTAATTTCTATTCGAATTTCTTGCGAAAGATTTAGTGCACACGATTATTTTTTTTGTCGATTTTAACACTTGCTAATGCAGTCATAATTTGTACTTTATTGTCCATCTAACCACAGTATTATACAAAAAAAATCATGCAATTTTTCTCACAACGTTATCCAACACACTTTGAACTTGAATCGTCAAGATTTCAAGACATACTTAGATAATAGCTTCAAGCAAAAATATTTGTTTAAGCCGATAAAAAAAGTTTTATCTTCTAACTACGGGCTTGCGAGTGTCTATTTTTCGTGAATTTTTTTCGTTACTATCCACGTCAAAATTATTGAGCTCTACTGTGCTTAATAATACTTTGGATTATTTACAACCATTACCGATAGTGTTTAACAAATTATGTACAGACCGAAGCAATAATATTTTGACTGGAGAATTTTTTACCAAAGTAAGTTCGTAGTGTATATTAATTTTTATGCACCTTTATCTTCAAAAAAGTGCCATCACATTTTTATAAACCAGCCCTTGACGATAAAAAAAATGTAATCATTTAAAGAACCACTTTTACATAATATATTAAAATATCTGATCATGCAGCTTCTCCAAGAAAAAAAAAACAAAAAAAACAATATACCGCTCCTGATGGACAAAAAAAAAACTAGGAAAAGGCAAATTTTTCTGCCGGACTTACGTAAAACGTCATTAAAGGCACGAAAGCGCTAATCATACTGACACAAAAAAACGAGGTAAGCCACTTGACAAATGAAAACCAAAGTCATTCATAATTCATATCATGACGAATCCATGGACAAACAAAAATTTTTCACGCATGATCATTGAGATTAACACTTTTTTGCATTTTCAAGCGCTTGGAACAAAGTGGCGGAATAATTGGCATATCGATGAGCGTTGTATATTATGAAACGTATATATAGAGTATAAAAGTCAAACGAAAGTAAAAGCAAAACGCAACAAACGCAATCGATTATAACCTCATACAAACGAAGCACAATACACGAAGCCATAACTGCTCGAACGACGGTAAAAAATCATTCAAGACTGATTGAATCATTATTCTTCTAAACCCGATATCGCAATAATAATTCTAAGCCATAGAGAGAGGGAGAGTAACTGATGGTAATTGAATAAACATTTAAGTACTTGATGGTTCCTCGTCCTTGAGTTTCTTGAGGAACTTGTCGCGCAGCTCTTTTATCTGCGCTTTCTCGTCCACAACCATGACTCCACTTTTCTATTTGTTCTATGTACACAATACACTTTGTTCACAAAAAAAAAAAATAAAATAACAGCGAAAATTTAGACGTCAATCTTGAGAAGAATGTGCGATAAGTGACGTGTTATCATTTGCGAGGTGTTCGAGCGACGCCGGGCGCCGATGAACTGCTCGCCAATGCAGAGCGAATGAGCGACAGTGCAGGGGTATACTACTGGGTATGCGGACAAAAATCCCCGACATTCCAATCCCCCTCTCCTGTACCTCCAACTATTGTAGTTAATTAAATTATCGGATTTGTAAAACTTATAAGTAATTTCTTATACTACAGGTGTATCTCTTTCAAGTTTCACCCGCACATGAATCGATTATCATTATGAATTTTCGAATAGCGAATATTATCAACTCATTTTTTAATCAAACAATGAGAAATTCAAATTTTTCCGTCGAATTTTTTCTTTCGAATTTACAAGGACATAGTTAATATTAAAATGAGCCAATTTTATTAAAAATCAGTTGATCAGTTCACTTACGTGTTGTCAAAGACCCGTAATCGCTATTTTTCCATTCGTTTATGATGATCATTAAACTGTAATAAATCAATAAATGTTGGAATTCGTTGAATTACAGTTTTTTTGCGTGATGATAATAGTGGTGCGAAAATTTTGTGCGATTAATTGGTTTTTGCTCAAAAATGCCGTTTTTTGTGATATTTTTTTAATAATTAATTTCTATAGCTTTGAATGCAGTAGTAAAATAACCACGTTGTTAGTTTTTGTCAAGATTATTGTTTTGCAGTTTATCATTTTCCATAAAAAAAAAAAAGCTATTTAAATTTCCAATTGACGTCAGCATAAACAGTATTGATATCTAAGTATGCAATTATTGACACCGAATTTTTAAAACAAAAACCTATAATTTTTTCCAAGCCCAAAAAAATAATTGCCTTACGACTTACACAAGCCGAGATAATTACTTTTTATACTATTGTAATTCGCTTATCAGCATTGATAACCGGGGCTTGAACGTGCTGCTGTTGAGTTTTGGGGAACACAATTGTTGATATGTAGTAATCGAAAATGTTCGATAGTGTGCAAGCGATAACGGCTATGCGATTGTGGTGCCGGAGAGCAGGGATGAGGAACAATACATTTATAGGACCTACGAGAGCATCGCTAAGCGCGTACTTGGACGAACCGAAGGTAAATCACATCGACGGACGAAGTAACCGACTGACGGACAACGACTTCGTGATGGTCAACTTGGGCTGGGCGTGTCGTATGATTTACACTGACTCCGTTTTTGTATGTTTTGGACAATAATACAATGCGATTGTCTAGCGCATGTGACCGTGAATATAATAGGCTTTCTTCTTCGTCAACTGTAATCCTATATCCAAGAACTCATCAACTATAACCAGAACAGAAGCCCGACAATATTATGCAATTGCAGTAGATATGTGTCATTTATGGAAATTAAGTAAAATCAAAAGTGACACGTGTAAAGCAAAGAGTCATCTTATTGTTGGATGTTAAATCTCTCCTTCCAGTCGCTAATTTTAAGTTTAGCGCAACTTGCATTGCAATAATATCACGAGCTTGGGAAATAATACTAATTACTGAAATCTTACAACAAACAGATCCCTGCAATACCAAAATCAATAATTTGAATCAAATACATTAAAAAACTTTAAGTTAAGAATTATTATGGAATTTTTATTCACGTTTAATTATTTCTATAGCAAGCCGCATGAGAAATGTGGAGATCAATTTTTGTCTCTATGCATTTGCTCATCATTGGGATTTATCAATTTTTTTTATTAATTAATTTTGCTGTAGCGCCTCTTTTATACAGGTCTATACACTATCTTTTTTTATACGATGAAAAATTTTCCACTCCGATTCTGAAATTCTTGTACCCCCTATAATAGAATTGTATAATGCGACAGTAAAACCACATAATTCCGAGTATGTATAGTAGTGAATGAACTTCCTTTGCATAGACGAGAACACTGAACGATTTTCTTGATGTATATATATCTTGACTTATGTAACATAATCGCTTGAAATTGCACCGCGTAGTCTTCAAAATTTTCGTTGTATCTTTTTTCTGGCTGGACACCGTTGTATTTACCAAGACCTAGAAATTTTAAGTCAGCCTATAATGAGGCGGATAAATTAGAAAGTCGGAAATTTTCTAAAAATATCTGTTTGAATCTTTATAGTTCACGTAAAATAGTTACGATTGCGCCACTATTGCTCCTATATAGCTTAAACACTTAAAAATTTACATGTGTTTATCCAACCGCCGACCTCCATCAGAAATATATTCGTTACTTGAAACCAATAGCAAAGGTTCTTGTAAATCTTTGTAACTCGCTTTTAAACAGATGTAAACATAATAATCATTCATTATAATTTAAGTTTGTTTTAAAAATGAACGCATTGAAACTATTCAATAATTAATTGTATTCGACTTACTTAGTGTATATAAGATCTATATACTGATAATGTATACCTTGTATTCCTCACAAAGAATTTATTACGAATACATTAATTCATATTTACTTCCAACATATCAATTCAATAATAATAACCAGCATAGCCTTTTTTTGAACTTATTCTGATATTTTTTGCTATTTGAGATTGGAATTGACAGCATAGAAGTACTTTGGAACCTACGCAGGTAGCTTTAGATTTTCATCGCAATGTATGATATGGGAATAAGAGTACTGGTGGCGCGGCGCTGGTGTTGGAAAGCCTACTCTCGCAGCTTCTGAAATTCACCACCTTAAGCAAATTAGCATTATCCATTGGCGCTGCGGCTGAGCTCTCTACTTCAACGAAACGAACAAAAAATCTTTTAATTGCAAAAAGTAAGTACAGAGGTACGATTAAAAAATTAAAGAAAAATTAAATATACAGTAAAAATACATTTCTTGCACGAAATTTTTCACGTAAAAAGCATAAAAGCAAATTCGGAGCTTTTTACGATAATGGATGAGATTCAATCGAAATAAAGTGTGTCACGCAGTATAACAATTTTTTTATTGATTATAACACTGGAAATATTAAGAATATAATTTTCGATGAAGTTTACGGTGATTCATATTACAAATTTTTTTAGATTATGCTTAAGTTATACAGATCTACGAGTCGGCCGATAAAAATTGGTAGTGTACTTCATTCTTACGCTCATCTCTATATGTGGATTATTTTCATTTTCGTCGTTAACTGCGCATTTTTTAGATTTTCCAATTTAATTTTTTTATTCTTGACAGATATGTGCAAGGTTTGTTTCTCTGTTCAATCTTAGCCTAATAATTATGATGCTTCTGAAATCGTACACTTGTATATGTGTTTCTTTGTTGTAATGTGCAGGTCGAAAATACAGTTCTAAATATATAATATGTATAATATGTATATTTACCTAGCAGAAACGCATTGGTTTTTTGTAAGTGTAATTGATGTGTACTTAACGTTTAACATTCACTCTCTCTGTATCGTATCTTCGCCATAATACGAATCGCCTCACAGTCTGTACACACAGCAAAACCCATAAATTCCATTGCCTCACTAATTCCATCTTTTATTTTATTTTACTTCTGACGTACTCAATAATCGTGTAACGAACGGAAAAATGTCCCAATGAAGTAATAACGTGTCACTAAAATAGTACATCGCTCGTATTTTACAATTACATCCATAATTCGACGATTCTTCTCTTTCTCTTTTTTTTTTTTTTTTTTTTATTTTTTTTTTTTTTCTGCTCTGAAACGAAACAGCGGCCATCCGTTTTTCTTTACTTGCCTCTAAGTAAAACCACATTCGTAAAATGCAACGCAACCCAGAGCAGTATACACAAGCGCTCGTACCTCAACTGTCCTCTTTTTATTTATTTATTTTTTTTATTTTACAATTATAATTTTGGCAACTAGTTTTGGCAACTACTATTCAATGTTTAATTTTCTATTCTTGCTAAATGAAATTAAACCCTATCGTTGTTTCGATTACCCTCTTCGTGAAATTCCTTCACACTTGTACCATGCAGTTAAGAAAATTCTTGCCTCTTTTCCCTATTTTTTTAGCATAAATATTGATTCTCTTTTTTCTAATCTCGACTTTGTTCGGTTTTACGCATAAACAAGATCTCTTTCTCCCAGGATTTTTTTCTGTATGCGACATCTAAGTAAGTACTTCTTGGGATTACACTTTTCTTTTTTTTTTCTTTTTTTATTGCAAAGATTATCCACATCTTTGATTAAAATACTGGCTTTTGATCTTATCAGCCTGTGTTAAGAGATTTTTTATATTTAAATGTAAAATAAGATTTAATAGAGTTCACAGACATATAAAAAGAAAAAGTAGAATTTTCATGTACCCTTTTCTTATTTTTATTTTTCTTGTCATTGATGGAATTAATCATAAAATATTTGATAAATAATTCGAAGAAAAAAAAAACATTAACAGAAAATTGTATTCTTAACGGACGTAATAATAATTTATATAATGTATTTTCACGGTTTTAAATAAAGATGAGTATGTCCGTTGCTTAAAAATACAATACTCTTATAATCACAAATCTAACATGAAATCACATTTAGAAAATATGTAACAACGCGTAGCAATTCCAATGCTCTTCATTACTTTTTCACATTTTTTACTCGTGTTATTATTAAATTTGACTTGTGTAATATCTTACGACTACGGGGAATGATAAAAATCAGAGGATACGGTAAAAACGTTATACTCGACTCGTCGTTATACAAGATTACACGATAATTTGACGCACGATTTGTTCGTGTTCTCAAATAGCGATTACGATCATGTTCACGTGTGCATACATGTATGTGTATATGAGAATATGAAAAACCGGAGGATATGTGATTTTTTTTGTTTTGTTTCAAGAAGTCACGATGGATTATTTGCTATTTTCAGAATACGAATTCCAGTGCAAGGTAATTCAGCTTTTTGTTTCGGTTTCTTTAATTAGCACAGCACGAGTTCGATGGCAGTTTTCCTTTCATTTTTTTTTTCTCTTTTTCAAATTAAATCGGTTTTAATCTATTTCAATTGTAATCGACCATTGGACTTATTTATAGATTTGGTTTAAATGTACATGATGTTGCATATATTATCATAAACAAGTAGAATTATTTATGATAAAAACTTTTGTGATATGTGGATGATTTAGATATGAAAGTACTGACTTTATGGTCAGATAGATATTTAATGATGTTTTATGTAAAACGCTTAAAGGATATTATTTTGCAACATTAATTTTTATAATTTTGTGCATTCAAATAAAAATTTTACTATTCAAGTAAGATATGTATTTCATAAAGATAATCTCACTTAATAAATAATTTCCGAGTGATTGAAATCGATGGAAACGAATTTATTCAAGACGAGTTTAAGGGCACCGAATATTGGATGCTTTATATTTTACAAGAGTCTCTATATATACATACCATTATGTTTATGTATAGCTTAAAAGTTACTTTAGAGGTTGGTAAACCTAATTGATCATATCACGTGCTGCATTGGCACGTATTTATTTTTATTTTACACGGGCTTATTGTTACTATTTAAAAATCACGACGACTAGTGGAAGATGTTTTGTTTTTTGATTCAACCAACCCATACACAGAGATCGAGCTTCGACCAAAGTAGGTATTAGAAAATACTCATCTCGACCGAGAACAAAGTAGAAAATTTAGGTACACTCGATTAAATATTTAATTTGAATTTTAATGTATGAATCTATTATTTTGCCTCACCACTTGAAACCTCGATTGCGTACGTAATAAAAATTCTATACACTTTTCTCAAACGTTCGTTACCGAATCATATGTATAATCTTACTTTGATAATGGATATGGCTTACATGATATTTTCTTATTTTCTAGGATGACTAGATCTTAGAACTAAAAGAACAAAAACACGTAACTTACACGTACAACCAGCCGATCAGTTCAAGCGATCGTAAAATAACCGTACAAAATTTAGTGCTTTTCACTACTACAGGAACTACTAATTTAATCATAAGCAATTTTACGATCACTCGGAATCACCCACTGACGCATCGACGTTGGCACGGGCTTGAACATTAGAAAATATCACAAAACAGCGCTCATGATTACAAAGTACCGTTAAGAAATTACACGCACGCTTACAATTGTTCTT
>JAPYYV010001754.1:0-27846 GCA_030522625.1 Copidosoma aretas
CAGTGGGGAGAGTTATTCGCCGAGGCTTCGGTGGTGTAGTTGGTTAACGCGCCTTCCCGGCAAGAAGGAGCCCCAGGTTCAACTCCTGGCCGAAGCGGGAATCTTTTTTCACTGCTTTGTAAATTTCAATTGACAAAGTTTTTTCGCACACCAGCGATTTTTACTATAAAAAAGCGCGCATCTATAGCGCAATATAGATGGAAGAGGTCAATATAATAATTTGACTAATTAAAAATTATTTATTTTACACCCACATTGCGGATCGGAAAAAAATTCTCGTCCTACACCTTATTAAGGTCCTTATAACGTTTCTGATTTTCTAAAAACGATTTTTTGATGTTTTCGGGGTGATAGAATTTTTTTTTGGATTTCTTGAATAATAATAACTAATTGAGCACAGAAATTGAGCATCTAAGTGTTAACAAATTCTCATTAAATTTGAATTTATTGGGCACCGATCAATTTGAGTTCATGTTACATAATCACTCCAAAAATATCTTCAACTTCTATACTCTCCAGTAACATTGATTTAAGGAGGCTCAACACCGACTATATAGCATTAAATTTCTTACAATGGTTAGAGCAGTCCGTTTGAATGCAATGATAATGAAATATTTTACTGCGGAAAAGAGGTACTTGATGAGTTAGAAAAAAATCTGTTTTATCAACTTTGCATTAGTTTATGTGCGTATATTTTAAATTGTACAAAAATTACTCACAAAACATCGGAATATTTTTGGATTCTCATTCGATGCCACTTTTGTAAAGCTTGTTCTACTCCTTAATCGATTTAAGATAGGGTTACCACAAAGAGATTTAGAAAACGTTTATTAGACAAAAAGTTTAATGGTTTTTCCAGACTACAATATCTTATTATTATTGAATTTCAACAGGCAGCCCTAATCATTATTAGAAATTCAGTGATAAATAGTGGGTTTTTAAGCCTAGTTAAGTCTTCTAAAATTTGGGTAATCTTAACCGTTTCCTACTAAACAATTTTTAGAAGGATCACCACATACAATTAGTTTTAGGCAGTCTCCGTAAGTTTTAAGAGGTGGAGTTGTGTGTTTTGTCAACTTCTTCAATTTTATTGCATCCAATATGAGTTTGATCTTATCATAGTGCACGAATGCACAAACATTATGAGTACTGCTACTGCCTGCTAAAATACAATGCGGTGGTTTTAGTCAAACGAACTTTGTAAGACTTACTTTGATATTATCATTTTCTTCTTGAAATAAAACAAATAATTCGTCCAATTTACCAAGTAAAAGTAGTTTTTAAATATTTATTCGACCACCATTATCTTGTTTCAACGAGATACAATTTTTTAAACCTGGCATTAGACGACTTACGTTATCTTGTTCGTAAAATTTTTTAATACAATTCTCACCATCACTTAGCATAACTTACCTTTTTTTTTTTATCAGGTGATGATAAAATTCCAACCTCTGCAACCAAGTGCCAGAAATTTCTAGCTTCTCTTTCGGTGCATCCGAATTTTTTCATCAGATGGCGTCGATTCCCAAATTTTGGGGCAAGTGTGAGCAGCATAATTCTTTCTCTCTTATCATTCGACGATGCAATTTTTTTTTATTGGCTCTAACACTGCGATAACTGCTTTACATTAATCTTCGTGACGTTTTTTCTCATTTTCAAATTTGGAAACCATAATTTTTCACTTCAAGCATATCATAGCTTCATCTTGTAGGAATGAAAATATTTCTTTTAAACTTTTGTTAACGTAATGATTCACTTTATTTAAGAGATTACAGCACACAACCATCTTAAATACTGACTATAAGAAGTGCAATTTAACAATCAAATCACTGGCATTCAAGGATGCGTTATCATAACTTTGTTTCTGCTCACTATAATAATCATACGGTTTAGAGACAAATGATTTTCTACATACTATGAAATTTGACAAAAAATAGTGCAACTTACGACAGAAAATAAAAATGTCTTCATAATAAAAATAATCAAAGCGTATCAAAACAATATTAAGTCAAAAATTTTCTTATTTAGTATTCAGGTTAGTCATACTTTTTTGCACTAGGAATAAATAAAAATAATGCCTCGCGGTGTAAGGCGGCGCACAGTGTGGCGAAACGGACTTTTTTTCATGAATAAATTTGCACTGGATGTGATAAACCGATTTAAGTAATTTGTTGTTAAGGTTGTAGGTGAGACCCTACATAATAGAGGAAAAGTGATCCGGCCTGGAAAAACTGTATTTGCGGGGGTTGAAACAACCCTTAAGGCGTGAAAAAAATTAAAAATATATACTTAACGAAGTGTATCATCTTAATGTTATAACTAAAAATTATCTGTCCGATCTAAACAATGCTTAATGATGGACACAATGATGCAAAATAGAAAAAAAAGTCATGTATATTAATCAAGCATACACTATGTTGTAATGAAGATTTTATTATTCTATTGTAGTTTGATGCATTTGAGACAAGCAAAGATTTATTTGAATTAAGTTAATGTATTTATTTGCTTCTTATACATGTCTTTGTCATTTTAATAAATATTTATGCGAAATTGATGAATATTTAGTAACGAATAATTACTCTTACTTCATGGATCATAAATATTTATTTACCTATGTTGTATCAAGATAAAAAAACAATAAATATTATTAAATATTTACTAGCTGTAAACAAATATATTTATTTAATTTCAATTCCAGCGTATTCTTATAAATAAAATATTTGATTGAAAAAATGTATGCGTACGAACCGCATTTTTTTGTCAGTGTAGGTTGTATTAAAATAAAATCGGTTTTTATTAATGATACAGCAGAACTCAGCATAAACTGATAATTATATAGCGTAAAAAGTCATTATATTTCATGTATCACACAACAAAAGAATATAAATATATTAGTAACAACATAGTGTATGCTTGATTATTTTTTTAAAATATAGCAGTAAATTCGTGTTCGACAGCCCGAAGAAAGCATTTTTCAGATATTTTGAATATAAATCAATATTTGTTTTCTTTTTGGCAACATTGTGTCCATCATTAAGCATTATTTAGATCGGACAGATAATTTTTAATTTGAAACCCCGACAACAACTAGCACATTGTAATATTAAGAATATAAAGTATTCTCAAATTGTCCGACATACAAATTTTGTTCGCCCTCCAAAATTTTATTATTCTGATTAATCAGCAATCTAAGAAGACCCTTGCATGAAATTATGTACCAAATAAATTGATTCTTAGATTTTAACGTTCATTTTGTGTAAGCCATTTTAAATTTTTAAAATCTGACAGTACCTGTGTTAAAAGCAGTCGTCGAAACCCTTCCTTATGTAATTACAAGAAAAATCAAGATAAAAAAATTTTGGTAGCCATTTTTTATCCGCCATTTTGAATTTTCTATATCTGTCAGCGAATTTGTAATCAGGGACCTCGAAAACAATAATGTACGAAATAAGAGAAATGTGATGTATTCTACACAATTCATCCACAAATTTCAATTTTAGGGGTAGTTTTGTGTTATTTAAAGCCCTGTAAAGCCTTATATTACCCTTTACAATTATTTTCATTAAAATTTTTCTTTATTTTTTAGATTCTGGCATCGTTTAGCACTGAAATTTATTACTTTGAGCATATACACTTCGTAAAGTATATATTTTCAATTTTGTTGACGCCTTAAGGGTTGTCTTAACCCTCTTCAATACATTTTTTTCAGGCTAGATCTCTTTTCCTCTATTCTGTAGGGTCTCACCTATAACCTTCAAAAAAAGTTACTCAAAGTGGTTTGCCACAGCCAATGCAATTTTATTTGTGAACAAAGAAATCCGTTTCGGCACACTGTGCAGCGCTGGCGGCGCGTTGCAGCAGCCCGTGCCACGTAGTGACTCGCATCGATACATTCGTCATTCAAATACTTACAAAGTTAAAAAAAACTCTATTTTTGTAACTATATTGTAGGAAAAATGTCTCATCTTTTCTTCTCGTCATAAAAATTCTGAAAATTTCAGATCAGAAAATATCACGTGTTTTTACCAACATTTACATTTTTTATAATAAAAAAACGGTTTTTGGCTATTTTAAATTTGGTTTTCTATTGCAAGTGAGATTGAAAAAAATTATCCCCAAGTATGGCACACAACTTCCTGCTTACCTATGGGGCAATCAGATTCCAAATAAGTTGCTCTCTTTTTCATATATTTTGCTATGAATTTTATTTTTAATGAACAATTTTTACTTTAAATTATACGTTGATTACGATAGAACTTTTTGTCTTACAAAATTCGAAAACGTCAAGAATGTAAGCTGCTGTATACAAAGAGTTTCGATGGCTTAGCGATTAGCGTGCTAGCTGCCGAGTCTGAAAAATTCTGAGGGACTGGGGTTCGAATACTGTCGAAAGTTACAGAGTACCCAGGATACCGAAAAACCACCTATATGATTTTTAAAGACAATAAGTGGATTTTTCCGAACGATGTCTCGTTCTCCAGGGGTTTCCTTCTGGGGAAAGCCAACACCTGGCCAACTCGTCGGTAAGGTCACTATCGATTTTAACAGTTGGTACGGTAAGGTAGATAGTTAATGGAGGAGATCCTTTCATTAATCTGATACCTTCCGGGGTGTGCTAGAGACTATCGCTGCGCCCTGTAAATAGTCCCCAGCAGGATTGATGGCTGAGTCATCTAAGGGGAAATTTGCGCTAGGGGCCCGCACGAAAGACTCGCATACTCGGGGCGGGGAACCAGGAGAGTTTAGGAAAGAAAGGGATAAGTTGAGTGGGTAGGTTGGATTAGGAAAGAATGGGTTGATATGTAAAAGCACAGAAATGGGTATACGTGGAATAGATTATACGAATACTAGCTGTAAGCTGCCGTATTGGATCTGCCATTTCATATGTTTCTTGTCAATCACTAAAATTTATTATCAGTTATCATTATTACTTCCAGGCACTAAGAAGTTCCATATTAAATGTACTGTAATTCATATCGAATATTATTTTACTATCTTATCGATCCGAATAGTTGTCATTTTTATTCCCTTGATAATGATGTCGTCTATGATTATTTTTTAGGATACATATTGTACTTAAAATATCACGTAGATTAAAAATATTACTAGTAATTGGCAAAATTAGTTACTTTTTAAGAAGTCAGCCACCATTTTGGATCAGCCGTTTTAGTTTTTTCGAATCTAATACTAGATTTGTAATTAGTGACACTAATTACTATTAGTCATTTCGAAGTTCTATGACAAAAGAATTACCATTACTAAACAATCCATATCAAATCCTATTTTACTATTTTGTCCAAAGAGGTCACAAACTTTATCAATTTTTTCATCAAAAATGGTGCTGTCAACGAAAATTTTTTATGACACTTTTTCCTTGGAAATTTTACGTATTAACGGACAATTACAATTATATTTTTTTATTTCCATATTCTATTACTTTGATATTGTATGCCGCCATGTAAGTGTCATTTTGAGTTTTGTTAATTTCACGCTAGACTTATAATCAGCTACCCTAATAATGAAAAATAGCCTTACACCTTTTTTTTCTAATACAGAACAATATAGAACGCGAATACGGTTTATTTTCTCCTTCAGCGTCCCATTGTGCCTACATCGATCCCACTTCTATTATACTACAAAAACTATTCAATTGTGAATATTTTAACCTTATTTATTCTGCAGAAATTATGCTATCATGTAGAATTTTTTTTTGAAGCTATGCTTCTTATGGCACGCATTGGCGTTAGCGCTGGGGGTTGACGAAGAAAAACCGTAACGCTGGCCGAAATTTAATACACGACGCCTCCAACATAGGGTTTCTCGTTTCGGGAGGTCAGGTATGAAATTCCGGCCAGTGTGATTCTGACGGGAATTTAATACCCGACCCCACCGATACGAGAAAACCCATGTTAGAGGGTCGCGTATTAAACTCCGGCAAACGTAACGAGTTGAGTTGAGTATGTGGGTGTAATGGAGGTGATATGTAGTAACTGGACTGCTAGCAGTAGGTATATACTAAACTGGTACGCATGTGCACTTCTCCATATTTCTAGTGCGGGAGCACTTCAACCAGGAGAGCATGAGATGGGGCTCTGCATAGCAGAAGGCTGATTTTATTTGTTATGCTGTTTTACTGCGTCGCTCATTATCACTGCCTAGAGAGACGATGTGTTTTGACTTAAAGCTAAAAAGATCTGTGAATGTATATCTAATTTGAATAGTAATAAATCCATGAGCTTTAGAAACCGAAATTAACTGGATTTATTAAACTTAATTTGAGGGAGTTTGGCCTTAATCCTGTACGGAAGATTATCTTCTGTTAGGTATTTCAGGTGGCTGATTGAGTTCAGAGTGATATTCTGGTAAAAGCGGGTTGATAGCTCTTGGATTTGATCTTGAATAGTTAGCATTTGGGCCCTTTCATGCAGGTCGCTGATTTTAGTGCGGTAGGGGGCCTTTAATGCCATTCTGAGGCATTTGTTCTGGACTATCTGAATTTTCTCTGTCGAGGTCTCGGATGCTATGCCTTCCCAGACAGGGGCAGTGTAGAGTAATACGGGTTTGATGATGGTGTTGTAGATCAATAGCTTGTTATGCGTGCTTAAGGCCCTTTTCCTGCCCAGGAGGGGTAAGAGGGATCCAATGACTTTGTTGACCTTCTGTGTGACGAATTGAATGTGCTTGGAGAAGTTAAGTGCTCTGTCAAGAATAACTCCCAGGTATCTTACAGAGTCAACTATTCCAACTTCTTCTTCGAAGATTTCGATGGAAGCGGGTTGGTAGTCCCACTTTCTGGTGAATCGGATGCATTCAGTCTTGGCTGCGTTGATTTTTGTTTTGGACTCCTGATAGAATCATTCCAAGATTTCAGCGTGTTCTTCAAGGCGTTTAAGGGCTGTTTGCTTTTTGGAGGAGTGGCTGTATATCATGGTATCATGAGCAAATTGTGCCAGCTTGACTTTTAGTTCATCATCGGGGATGTCGTTAATGTAAATCACATAGAGGACTGGGCCTAGGATTGACCCCTGAGGGACTCCTGCTGCTATGCACTTCTCGGTTGAGTGAGTGTCTCCCACTTTTACTACAAACTTTCTGCTGTTAAGAAAGCTAGAGATAATTTTAGATAGGTATATGGGGGTATTTAATTCATTGAGTAAGTATACAAGCCTGTCGTGCCACACTGTATCGAATGCCTTTTCTGCATAAAGTAGGATAGCAGCGAAGGATCTGTTCTGGTTTAGGTTGTTAGCCACATCGAATACTACTCTTGCCAGCTGCATGGTTGTGCTACATTTTTCCCTGAAGCCAAACTGGGAGTCTCTAAGTACACCTTTAATATTGGCCTCCAACTTGAGTTTTGAGAGGGTGACGTTCTCAAGGACTTTGCTTTGGGTACAAAGTAGGCTGATGGGTCTGTAGCTGGTGGTTAACTTAGTGTCTTTGCCAGGTTTATGGAATGCTAGTACGGTCGCTTTTTTCCAGCCGATTGGGAAATATGCGAGTTTCAGGCAGGCATTGACTATGTGGTGTATTTGTACAAATGCTTTGTTGTTGAGGTACTTGAGCACAGTGTTTGGAATGTTGTCGTTTCCAGTGGCCTTGCCATTTTTGAATCCTCTGATTATCTTTTTGATTTCTGTAGGTGAGGTCAGCTTTACATCCTCCTGGGAGTGTGGCGTTTCTCTTATGTGTTCTGCCAGTTTGGGAATGATTTCATTTGTCTCTGGAAGACCATAATTATATGTGAGCTTGTGTACTCCTTCGAAATTTTTGGCCAGGGCTTCGGCTTTTTGGTCATCAGAGATAGCCAGGTCTGTGCCATCTTCCAGGGAGGAATACAGGTTGCTGGGTCTCTGGTAAGCGATCTGGTCATTTGCCACAGTAACCTGTCCCTTGAGTTTAGCCTGGTAAGCCTAGTTTCCCAGTTATCGTTTTTCCATTTCCTGATTTCGCTGGAGATTGCAGAGTTTACCCAGTTAACTTGATGCTTGAGTTGCCAGTCTCTTGAACGCTGAAAACTCCTTCTTAGATTGTTTTTCACTCTAATCATTTTTTGAATGTTATGAGGGAGTAGATGGTTAGAGTCTTCAGTGCTGGTTTTGGGAGTGCTGAGCTCTATAGCCTGGGTGATGCATTGGGTTAGGTCTTGAATGGAGTGGTCGACATCAGCAGTGGTGATCATGTTACCGTTTATGGTTAGCTTACTGTGTAGTTCACTTTTGAAAACGGGCCAGTTTGTTTTCATGAAGTTTAGCTTGACTTTAGCTAGTTCTTCAGGTGAAATATCACTGAGCTCGATTACGCTGGGCATGTGGTTGCAGCTGAGCTCGTCCAGGACTGTAATGTCAATATTCTTGGGTAGATTTTTGATCACTGTTAGGTCTATCGCTGAGGGTGCGATCAGAGGTGAGTATGGCCTGGTTGTAACCGTTCCTGGATCGACTACCGTAATTGGTCTTTTTTGCGTATGCTTGTATAGGACGTTGCCACTAGTATTGGTAGTGTTGTTGTGCCAGGAAGGATTTTTGGCATTTAGATCTCCCATAAGGTAGACTTGGGATGATTTTCTAAATAAGGTGCTAAGGTCGTTTGCGCTTATGACCTTATCCGGAGGGATGTACGCTGAGATTACAACTGGGCCACTCTGCAACTTGATGCCAACTGCTTCAATTTCTTTAGTTTTGATCTGAATTGCATGGTGTCTAATGGTATTTTTACAGATAAGGAGGTCTCCTCCTCCATGGCTCGTTCTGTCTCACCTATGAATGGTGTACCCTTTCATGGCTAGCTTTAATATATTTGTTATTTTAGCCTTTCCAATGGCCATGATTTGAATGTCGTGTGTGCACATAAAATTCTTGAGTTCGGCCCACTTTTTGGTGAGACCGTCTGCATTCCAATAAGCAAGTTTCATTTACTTACTGTTCATTGCTCTAAAGAGTGCTAGAGAAGCCATTGCCTCATTGGGACACTCAGTTAACGCCCTGTCAATCCTTGAAAGGCCGGAGAGGAAAGAATCAATATTTATTTTGGCTTTAATGCTAGCTATCAGCTCGAGAATTTGGATCATCTTATCAAGATCTTCATGCGAGTTTTGGTTTGACATGTTTTCAGGAATAGATTGATTGCCTGAGAGTCTTGGAAAGTTTAAATTGTTCCAGTCCGGTGCAGGGGGATAACTCTTTGTTTGTTTGGGGACAGGTTTTGGTTTAGGCTTTGGCACGCTGGGGCACTTTAAGTAGCTGGCAGGGCGCACCCTGGCAGTTGGCGCACTTTGGTTTGTCTTCTGGAGTCTTTTTGCACTCCTGCGTGAGGTGGTTGCTTCCACATTTGACACATCTAGGACTCAAGTTACAGTTTTTCGAGCCATGCCCATAACCTAGGCATATGTGGCATGGTATTGTGCCTCTCTTATTGACGTAGTGCTCCCATAAAATTTTGACTTGATACATGTGCTTGATCTTCTTGATTTCCGCGAGGTTATTGTCGCTGGAAAAGCTCAGAATTCTCACTGAGTAGCGAGGCATAAGCGCTATGCGCTTTTTGATGATAGAAACTCCTATGCAGTTAATTCCCTGCTCGTTAAGCTCTGACACGATTGCCTCATCCTCAATGGGGAGAAGGCCTTTGAGCACTAATCTCTTTGTGGCTTCCCAGGACGGCGTGTATGTGTAAAATTCTCTTTTACACTTACCATCGGTGAAGCACCTTTTAATTAATTCAAAATCCTCTTTGCCGTTTGAGTATACGTAGGTATTGCCACCTTTGAATTTGAACAGTACGGGTCTTTTGCACTTGCTGGCGAACTGTATCTTTGCGCTCGCGAGGTTAAGGGCCGTGTTGTGAAGCACTATGGGCAGTGCCCGCCTCAGCTTGACCTCAGCTGAGTCTCCTGACTGGTTTGTTGCCGGACTATCGGTAGTCTTAGTTGGCTCTTTTGACTTGCGTTCTGGTCGCTGGTTGATTTCTTGCTCTTGCTCTGTTTCATGCAGGTTTTATAGTACCTGAAATTTGTTAGTTGAGACGACGCTCTTTGCTGGATCTTCCGCTTTCCTTTTGTTCGCGCGGGTAGAACGCGCGCTTACCTCGAGAAATTCTAGGTCCATGTGCTCCTCCACGCTGGGGAGTGCTTGGGCTAGAGGCCCGCCGGATTTTCTTTCCTGACTGCCTACAAGAATTTTAACGCCTTAGCTAATTCACTCGAGATGTGCACCGCTTGGTGGTACAAACCGAGCTTCGCAAACGTAACGCAGAGTATATTTCGAACTTATAGGGTGAAAGTTTTTAGTACGCTTGCGGAAAAGCTACTTGGAGGCTTGGCCATCTAGCGAGTGGAACAGAAAGCTTGGTGTCACGGGTGGCAGGCTGTTTGAATTGCCGTCGCCACATACACTCGTTCGGCGTTGCTGGCTGTGGCTCCATAGTACATATATGTACAATGCCCGTACGAAGACTAGCAGAACTCAGATTTTTAACTATATCTTCATGGAATCAAATACAAAATTTTGAAAAAAATTATTCTTGTGTCGAAAATAAGTGAAGATGTGCCCAATTTACTGTACAATTATTTCATGACATCATAACCCTGAAAACAGAATGAACGCTAAATCTAAAAGAGAAAGCAAGATAGCCCAAAATGAACATTTTAACGGGTTTTCTATTGCACACATAAATATCGAGGAGCACTAATTGAAAGGCAATGATCCACTTTTGAACATAACTTTTATCTCCTATCTTTGGGATGTACCATGATGAAATAGTGGATGAAAATTGAAAAAAAATAACAGCACGTCAATAACATATATAAATGTGCGCAGACTATTTTGACATGATTTAATGACGATACATTGTATGGGTTTCCTGATGGAGAAAACCATATCGCCCAAGCTAATAAAGTAGTTAATCAACACAATGTTACTATTTTAAAAAATTTCGTTACTTCTGTACTTGAATATGTCGTTGCTATATGTATTACAAAAACAGTTTCTCTTGCAAAACTAATTGGAAATTTTTAACAAAACAATTATGTTGTATACAGGGTATTTTTGCCATGATAAATTAAAAACTTCGTCAATGACCAGGACTATACATGTATGAACAAATTATTTCATGAATTGTCTAATATTTTAGCAACCTTAAATTGTCATCATAGGGGATACGTTTTTAAAATTAATGTTGTACAAAGGATGATTTAATAATGCATGGATAGGTTCCATTTGAGACGTAAAAAGTTATCTAATCTAAAGATGAAAACAAAAAGACAACCATGTCAATCAGTTGTACATTTATTGATAACTTTTAAAAATGGAGCATATACGTCACTGGTAACAAGCTTAATAACCTTGGTAAATGTCTACTTTTGCACTGGAAATAACCATTTTTGACGAATCAATCACTTTAACACATGTTAAAAACAGTTAATTGAGACTCAGTAAGTGCGAATAGATTAGTGTAATTGGTTTCTAATTTTAAGTCCATGTGATCTAAGTGACAAGCTAAATAGACGTGTTGGCAATCTATTTTTGGACCGGAAAATATAATTATACCAATTATTTATCCTCTTGGTCAAATGTGACAAACAGCCAAATATGACACATCGATTGTAAATACATTTTTTTTTATGTTTCACAATGATCAAGCATATACCGCACTATTGACAAGATGAATAACCGTGTAAGAAGGTTTATTCTGAACCTAATAATATTCTTTTGCCTATTATCCACTATGTTCGATGGGCCAAACAGCTAAAGATGGCTTATTAAGTGATACTATATTTGTTCAGATAGTTTACAATATTTAAGCCTGTACGTCATTAATGGCAAGCTCAATTACCGTGTGAGATGTCGACTTTTGCTCTAATAAATATGATTTTACCAATCATCTACTTCGTCACATGTGACTAACAGTCGCATATATATCGTTATGTGCAAATACATTTGTTTTGATAGTTTACAATATTTAAGCTAATACGTCTTTAGTGACAAGTTACTAACCGTGTAAAATGTCTACTTTAGCACTGGAAAATATTATATTTGACATATTATAGACTTTGTCACATGTTACAAACAGTCGAATACAACTTATCAAAAGCAAGTACATTTGCTTTTATGGTTCACATTCTTTAAGGTCACATGTCATTAGTGATAAGCTAAATAACCTTGTTAGATATCTACTTTTGCACTGGAAATAGCTATTTCCGGAGTATTATTTACTTTGTCACATGTTAGAAACAGTAAATCATGACTCATCGAGTGCGAATAGATTAGTTTTAATGTTCTTAAATATTTAAGCTCATGTAATCTCAGTGACAAGCTAAATCTCTGTGTAAGATGTCTTTTTTTGAACCGGAAAATATCATTATACCTATTATCCTCTTTGTCAAATGTGACAAAAAGCCGAATATGACTTGTCGAGTGTAGAGACATTATTTTTGATGTTTAAAAATTTTCAAGCTCATACGCCAATAGTGACAAGCTAAATAACCGTGTAAGATGGCATATTCTGCACCTAAAATTATCAATTTGCCTATTATAAAAATATTATATCCATCATCCTCTTTGTCAATTGTGACAAACAGCCAAATAAGACTTATCAAGTGTTAATACATTTTATTTATTTTTTAGAATTTTCAAGCTTATACGCCACTATTGACAAGCTAAATAACCGTGTGAGATGGCTTATTCTACACCTAAAAATATCAATTTGCCTATTATTTACCATGTCACATGTGACAAACAGCTGAAGTCGGCTTATTAAGTGATAATATATCTGTTCTGCTGGTTCACAATATCTAAGCATATACGTCACTGGTAACAAGCTAAATAACCGTGTGAGATGTCGACGTTTGCACTGACAAATATAATTCTACGAATTGACCACTTTGTCAGATGTGCCAAACAGTTGCATATAAATCTTTATGTGCAAATACATTTGTTTTGACAGTTTATATTATTTAACCTACTGTGTCCTTAGTGACAAGTTGTGAACCGTGTGAAATGTTTACATTTGCACCGAAAAATATAACATTTGACATATTATACACTTTGTCACATATGACAAAGAGTCGAATATGACTAATTGAAAGCAAAAACATTTTTTTTTATGGTTCACAATTTGTAACGTCACATATTACTAGTAACAAGCTAAATAACCTTGTGAGATGTCTACTTTCAAACAGGAAATAACCATTTTTGATGTAATATTCACTTAGTCACATGTTGGAAACAACTAATTAATACTTATCGAGTGCAAATAGATTTGTTTTGATAGTTTATGATGTTAAGGCTAATATGTCCTTTGTGTAAAGTTAATGCCTGAGTAAAATGTTTACTTTTTCACCAAAAAATATAATATTTGACATATTATACACCTTGTCACATGTAACAAACAGTCGAATTGGAATATCATAAGCATGTACACTTGCTTTTACAGTTCACAATATTAAATGTCACATGTCACCAGTGACAAGCGAAAGAACCTTGTTAGATGTCTACTTTTGCACCGAAAATACCTATTTTTAACTTATTATTCACTTTGCCACACGTTAGAAACAGGTAATTAGGACGTATCGAGTGCAAATGGATTAGATTATATTTTTTTCAATGTTTAAGCTCATGTGATCTTAGTGGCAAGCTTAATATCCGTGTTAGATAACCATTTTTGGACCGGAAAATATCATAATACCTATTATTCTCTTTGTCAAATGTGACAAACAGTTGCATATAAATTATCATGTGCAAATACATTTGTTTTGCTAGTTCACAGTATTTATGCTAAAACGTCCTTAGTGACAAGTTTACTTTTGCACCGATAAATATAATTTTTGACATATTATACACTTTGTTACATGTGACAAACAGTCTAATAGGACTTATCAAAAGCAAGTACATTTGCTTCATGGTTTACAATTTTTAAGGTCGCATGTTACTAGTCACATGCTGAATCACCTTGTAAGATGTCTACCTTGCACCGGAAATTACCATTTTTGACGTATTTTTCACTTTGTCACATGTCGGAAACAGTTAAGTAAGACTTATTAAGTGCATATAGACCTGATTTGATGAATTTTGAAAATTAAGTTATCTGATGTTATCTTAATGACAAGCTAAATATTCTTGTTTGATATCTATTTTTGGACCGGAAAATTCCATTATACCTATTATCCTCTTTGTCAAATGTGACAAACAGCTGAATACGACACAATCAATGTGAATACATTTTATTCGATGTTTGAAAATATTTAAGCTCATACGTCACTAGTGACATGTTACATATCCGTGAAAGATGGTTTTACTCTGCACCTAAAAATATCATTTTGCCTATTATCCACTATGTTAGATGTGACAAACAGCTAAAGATGGCTCATTAAGTGATACTATATTTGATCAGATAGTTTACAATATTCAAGCCTATACGTCATTAATAACAAGCTAAATTACCGTGTAAGATGTCGACTTTTGCACTGGAAAATATTATATTTGACATATTATAGACTTTATCACATGTTATAAACAGTCAAATACAACTTATCAAAAGCAAGTACATTTGCTTTTATGGTTCACATTTTTTAAGGTCACATGTCATTAGTAATAAGCTAAATAACCTTGTTAGATGTCTACTTTCGCACTGGAAATATCTATTTTCGACGTATTATTCACTTTATTACGTGTTAAAAACAGTAAATTATAACTCTTCGAGTGCAAATAGATTAGTTTAATTGGTTTCTATAATTCGAGTCCATGTGATCTAAGTGACAAGGTAAATAGACGTGTTGGAAATCTATTTTTTGGCCGGAAAATATATTTATACCAATTATGCTCTTTGTCAAATGTAACAAACTGCCAATATGACACATCGATTGTAAATACATTTTTTTTTATGTTTTACAATAATAAACCTTATACGTTACTAGTGACTAGCTAAATAACCGTGTCAGAAGGTTTATTCTGCACCTAATAATATCCTTTTGCCTATTATCCACTATGTTAGATGTGACAAACAGCTAAAGATGGCTCATTAAGTAATACTATATTTGATCAGATAGGTTACAATATTCAAGCCTATACGTCATTAATAACAAGCTAAATGACCGTGTAAGATGGCGACTTTTGCTCTTATAAATATAATTTTACTAATCATCTACTTCGTTACATGTGACTAATAGTCGCATATGAATCGTTATGTGCAAATACATTTTTTTCGATAGTTTACAATATTTAAGCTAATACGTCTTTAGTGACAAGTTACTTACCGTGTGAAATGTCTACTTTCGCACTGGAAAATATTATATTTGACATACTATAGACTTTGTCACATGTGACAAACAGTCGAATACAACTTATCAAAAGCAAGTGAATTGGCTTTTATGGTTTACATTTTTTGGAGGTCACATGTCACTTGTGATAAGCTAAATAACCTTGTTAGATGTCTACTTTCGCACTGGAAATAGCCATTTTCAACGTATTATTCACGTTGTCACATGTTAGAAATAGTAAATTATGACCTATCGAGTACGAATAGATTAGTTTTAATGGTTTTAAATTTTAAGCTCATGTAATCTCAGTGGCAAGCTAAATATCCGTGCTGGATGTCTACTTTTGCACCGAAAATTATTATTATATCCATCATCCTCTTTGTCAATTGTGACAAACAGCCGAATAAGACTTATCAAGTGTTAATACATTTTTTTATTTTTTAGAATTTTCAAGCTCATACGCCACTAGTGACAAGCTAAATAACCGTGTGAGATGGCTTATTCTGCACCTGAAAATATCAATTTGCCTATTATTTACTATGTCACATGTGACAAACAGCTAAAGTCGGCTTATTAAGTGATAATATATTTGTTCAGCTGGTTCACAATATTGAAGCATATACGTCACTGGTAACAAGCTAAAAAACCATGTGAGATGTCGACGTTTGCACTGAAAAATATAATTCTACCAATTATCCACTTTGTCACATGTGCTCAATAGTTGCATATAAATCTTTATGTGCTAATACATTTGTATTGATAGTTTATATTATTTAACCTAATATGTCCTTAGTGACAAGTTGTGAACCGTGTGAAATGATCACATTCGCGGCGAAAAATAAAATATTCGACATATACGTTTTGTCTCATGTTACAAACAGTCGAATAGGACTTATTTAAAGCTAGTACATTTGCTGTGTGGTTCTCAATTTGTATGAAAACATGTCACCAGTATTAAGCTAAATATTCTTGTTAGATGTCTACTTTTGTACCGGAAATATCCATTTTTAACGTATTATTCATTTTGTCTTACGTTAAAAACAGTTCATTAAGACTCATCGAGTGCAAATGGATTTGTTTGGATGAGTTTTAATATTTAAACCTATCTAATCTCAGCGACAAGCTAAAAATCCGTGTTAGATGTCTATTTTTAAACCGGCAAATATTATCATACGTATTATCCTTTTCGTCAAATGTAACAAACAGCCAAATGAGACTTATCGAGTGTTTCTACATTTTTTTTGATGTTTCACAATATTCTAGCTCATACGTCACTAGTGACAAGCTGAATAACCGTGTAAGATGGTTTTTTCTGCACCTCAAAATATCATTTTGACTATGTTCCACTATGTTACATGTAACCAACAGCTAAAGATGGCGTATTAAGTGATAATCTATTTGTTGAGATGGTTAACAATATTTATGCTTATACGTCACTAATGACAAGCTAAAGAACCCTGTAAGATGTCTACTTTTGCACTTAAAAATATGATTCTACCGATTATCAACTTTTTTACATGTAATAATTAGCTAAATACGACTTTTTAAGTTAAAATACATAAATTCTGATAATTTCTAGTACTAAAGCATATACGTCACTTGCAAAAATCTAAATAACCGTGTAAGATATCGAATTTTGCACTAATAAATATAATTTCACCAATCATCCACTTTGTCAAATGTGCCAAATAGTCGCATAAAAATGATCATGTCCAAATACATTCGTTTCGATCGTTTATAATATTTAAGCTAATATTTCCTTAGTAACAAGTTATTGATCTCGTAAAATGTTTACTTTTGCACCGAAAAATATAATATTTGACGTATTATACACTTTGTCACATATGACAAAGAGTCGAATATGACTTATTAAAAGCGAGAACATTTGTTTTTATAGTTCACAATTTGTAACGTCACATATTACTAGTAACAAGCTAAATAACCTTGTTAGATGTCTACTTTTGAACGGGAAATAACCATTTTAGACGTAAAATTCACTTAGCCACATGTTAGAAACAATTAATTAATACTTATCAAAAGCAAATAGATTTGTTTCGATGGTTTATGATGTTTAAGCTAATATGTCCTTTGTGTAAAATTAATACCTGAGTGAAATGTTTACTTTTTTACCAAAAAATATAATATTTGACATATTATACACCTTGTCACATATAACAAACAGTCGAATAGGAATATCATAAGCATGTACACTTGCTTTTACAGTTCACAATATTAAATGTCACATGTCACCAGTAACAAGCTAAAGAACCTTGTTAGATGTCTACTTTTGCACCGAAAATACCTATTTTTAACTTATTATTCACTTTGCCACACGTTAGAAACAGTTAATTAGGACGTATCGAGTGCAAATGGATTAGTTTTAATTTTTTTCAATATTAAAGCTCATGTGATCTTAGTGGCAAGCTTAATATCCGTGTTAGATGACCATTTTTGGACCGGAAAATATCATTGTACCTATTATTCTCTTTGTCAAATGTGACAAACAGTTGCATCTAAATTATCATGTGCAAATACATTTGTTTTGCTAGTTCACAGTATTTATGCTAATATGTCCTTAGTAACAAGTTATCTACATACACGTGTGACATGTTTACTTATGCACCGAAAAACATAATTTTTGACATATTATACACTTTGTTACATGTGACAAACAGTCTAATAGGACTTATCAAAAGCAAGTACATTTTCTTCTATAGTTTACAATTTTTAAGGTCGCATGTCACTAGTCACATGCTAAATCACCTTGTAAGATGTCTACTTTGCAGCGGAAATTACGATTTGTGGCGTATTTTTTACTTTGTCGAATGTCAGAAACAGTTAAGTAAGACTTATCAAGTGCATATAGACCTAATTTGATGAGTTTTAGAAATGAAGCTTATGTTATCTTAGTAACAAGCTGAATATCCTTGTTTGATGTCTATTTTTGGACCAGAAAATATCATTATACCTATTATTTTCTTTGTCAAATGTGACAAACAGCTGAATACGACAAATTGAGTGTGAATACATTTATTTTGATGTTTTAAAATATTTAAGCTCATACGTCACTAGTGACAAGCTACATATCCGTGTAAGATGGTTTATTCTGAACCTAAAAATGTCATTTTGCCTATTATTCACTATGTCACATGCGACAAACAGCAACAGATGGCTTATTAAATGGCAATATATTTGTTTAGTTAGTTTACAATATTTAGGTCTATACTTCACTAAAGACAAGCTAAATAACCGTGTAAGATGTCTATTTTTGCACTCAAAAATATCATCTCAACTATTATTTACTTTGTCACATATGAAGATCAGCTAAATATGACTTATTGAATTAAAATACATGTGTTCTGATAATTTAAAAAAATATACGTTCCTGATAATAAGCTAAATAGCCGTTTCATATGTCTACCTTTGCACTGATAAATATAATTTTACCAATTATCCACTTTGTCACATGTGACAAACAGTCGCATATAAATCATAAGATGCGAAAACATTTGTTTTGATGGTTCATAATATTTAAGCTAATGTGTCCTTAGTGACAAGATATTAACCGTGTGAAATGTTAACTTTTGTACCAAAAAATATTATATTTGACTTATTATACACTTTGTCACATGTGACAAACTACCAAACATGACTCATCGAGTGTAAATAGACTATTTTTGATGTTTTACAATATTCAAGCACATACGTTGTAAGTTACAAGCTAAATAACCGTGTAAGATCGTTTATTCTGCACCTAAAAATATCATTTTGCATATTATCCACTGTGTAACATGTGACAAACAGCTAAAGATGGCTCATTAGGTGATGATATATTTGTTTAGATAGTTAACAATATTTAAGCCTATACTCCAGTAATAAAAAGCTAAATAACCGTGTGAGACATCGACTTTTGCACTGATAAATATAATTTTACTAATTATCCACTTTGTCACATGTAACAATCAGCTAAATATGACTTATTTGGATGAAATACATTTGTTCTGATAATGTTCAAAACTCAAACATATTCATTACTGGTAACAAGCTTAATAAACGCAAGATGTCGACTTTTTCTCTGATAAATATAATTTTACCAATTATCTACTTTTTCACATTTGACAAGTGCCGCATATGAATCATTATGTGCCAACACATTAGTTTTAATAGTTTTGCATGTTTAAGCTAATATGTCCTTAGTAACATGTTATTTACCGTGTAAAATGTTTACTTTTGTACAAATAAATATAATATTTGTCATATTAGACACTTTGTCACATGTGACAATCAGTCAAATACAACTTATCAAAAGCAAGTACATTTGCTTTTATGGTTTCCAATTTATAAAATCACGTGTCATTAGTAATGATCTAAATAACATTGCTAGATGTCAACTTTTGCACTAAAAATAACCATTATTGACGTCTTATTTACTTTGTCACACGTCAGAAAAAAAGTTAATTAAGACTCATTGAGTGCGAATAAATTTGTTTTATTGGCTTTTAAAATTTAAGCTAATGTGATCTTAGCGACAAGCTAAATGTCCGTGTTATGTACCTATTTTTGGACCAGAAAATATCAATATACCTATGATCCTCTTTGTGACATGTGACAAACAGCTAAACATGACTCATCAGATGTAAGTACATTATTTTTGATGTTTTACAATATTTAAGCTCATACGCCACTTGTGACGAGCTAATTAACCGTGTAACATGGTTTATTTTGCAACTAAAAATATTAATTTGCCTATTATCCACTATGTCACATGTGACAAACAGCTTAAAATGGCTTATAAAGTAATAATATATTTGTTAGGACGCTTTACAATATTTAAGCATATACATTTCTAGTGACAAGCTAAATGAACTTGTTAGATGTCTACTTTTGAACCAAAATAAACATTTTTGACGTAATATTCACTTAGTCACATGTTAGAAACAATTAATTAATACTTATCAAGTGCAAATAGATTTGTTTTGATGGTTTATGATGTTTAAGCTGATATGTCCTTCGTGTAAAGTTATTACACGAGTAAAATGTTTACTTTTTCACCGAAAAATATAATATTTAACATATTATACACCTTGTCACATGTAACAAACAATCGAATAGGAATATTATAAGCATGTACACTTGCTTTTACAGCTCACAATATTAAATGTCACATGTCACCAGTGACAAGCTAAATAACCTTGTTAGATGTGTACTTCTGCACCGAAAATACCTATTTTTAACTTATTATTAACTTTGTTACAGGTTAAAAACAGTTAATTAAGATTTATCAAGTGCAAATGGATAAGTTCTAATTTTTTTCAATATTTAAGCTCATGTGATTTTAGTGGCAAGCTTAATATCCGTGTTAGATGTCTATTTTTGGACTGGAAATATCATTATACCTATTATTCTCTTTGTCAAATGCGACAAACAGTCGCATATAAATTATCATGTGCAAATACATTTGTTTTGCTAGTTTACATTCTCTTCGATTTAAACAGTACAATGAGAATTTATCAGTATCACACAAACCTCATAGCACAGCACGTTTCTGAAATTTTTCCAAAACGTTTAATTAATTTTAAATCCACAAACATCTCTTCCAAGAGCTCAGAGACATTTCTCAAAAGTCTCTAAAACCGTAAAATGTCTGTTGTTGAGATCAGCATAAGTTATATGTTACGTTTCAGAAACGTTTTCAAAATATTTGTGAAACGTAATTCAATTTGGTGCAAATTAGGAAAAAATAAATTATTTTTATATTTTTAGCAATATCTAAATTCATAAATAATGACGACAATAAAAATGAAATTTGAAGAAAAAACGCCTGACCCCAGGTTTTTAACTGGGTTTAGTAGGATGAGAGGCGAGTATCTTATCCACTTGACCAGAGTACACAAAGTACCATAATTATAAATTAAATCACTATAAGATACAAAAACCAGTATTTTCGTTTTCCATTTCTTCAACTAAACTATAGAAATTCAAATATGTTTACTTACTGAATTTTATTTGGAAACTTTTTCATCTTTCACTAATAATATTCTTTTTCTAGGGATTTAATGCAATGTTCAACTTTCGTGTTGAGTTTACATTTAATAGAGATTTTATATATATTGATTTGTTAGTGCATCGTTGAATTAAAAAAATATTTCAATGATTTATATTTGTATAAATGCAGTTGTAAGTACGAAAAACAAAAATAATGGTACTTGCACCTTATAAAAATCCTACTTTTTATGTAAGAAATTTCATCCACTCTGGCCAGGTGGATATGATATGCTCGCTTTTTATCCAGTTTGTGTCCGTAGCAAGGCAATTTTTTTCTTCATATTTTTAATTTTACTTTTTTTTAATTATTTTTTATGAATTTAGGTACTGATAAAATAATAATAATAATGATAATTCATTTTTCGCATAAATTTGCACTAAATTCAGGTACGTTTGACAAAAATACTGAAAACGCTTCTGAAACGTTTCATATAAACTTTACGGATTTAAACACGTTTCAGAAACGTTTCTGAGCTCTTGGCAAAAACGATTTTAAGTTTTAAATTGAACGTTTTAAAAATATTCTGTGCTATGTTGTAATCAATATTACTTAACAAAAGATATAGTATAAACTTGTCGGAATTTTCGACTTAATTAGGTTTCCATCTAAACATTAGATGAATTGTTCAGTCCACCACTGGCTCTTATTTATATCAAGATACATTCTTACCACTTATTTATGAATTATTGAATCATTTTTTGTACAACTGTAATTTTAAAAAGGTATCCCCTATGATCAACACTTCAGACCAGACCGCAGGGCCAAAATTTTATTAGATAGTGCATTTGTCGGGCGGGAGTATATATACCTACTAGGTTTTTTGTTCCTGATCTAATTACCTAAAAAATGAGACCCAAGCGAATTCTGTAAATATAATTGTTCATCTGCAAATGGCGTTTGAATACGAAAAAGAGCCATTTTTTCGACATACAATATCTTGAAAGAAATAAATCTTGAGAGCCTGAAATTCTCTAAAATTGTTGCTTATGATAGTGATAATAAGTGCACAAAATTTTAGCAAGATCTGTTTCAAACTTTTTGAGTTATTAAAAATGGAATGTTTTTTTTGTCATTAGTTGCAAAATGCGCCGCTATTTTTCTAAAATAGCTACACCAACCTAACTGGCGCAGAAAATTCATAGAACCTTTCAAGTTTTATATCGCATTAGAATTTTCAAGAAATTTTAATTTTAACCGATTTTTTAACGATTTATTTAGCACAATAGTTTTTGACACACGTATAAAACCCTGTAACTTTTTAATATTTAATTTTTAATTATTCGCACTTTCATAACTGGAAAGTGCTTTCAACAACAAAGATTTAAAAAAAAAATCGTTCTACGACCTTCTGGAGCAATGATAATGTTGTTTTTTTCAAAAATTCCCTACGCTATAATTATTAACCGATCCGGCTGTAACTTGCACATGTTGTCAATAATTATCTATATTTTGATTAAAAAAATAGTAGTCATATGTAAGTGGCCGACCAATACTGAAAAAACAGTGAACAAGACGGTGCTTTGCGCGCGGCGCATGCCGTATTCCCTTTGGCGGTGGACGGGGGGGGGGGGGGGGGGGGGGGGCAGGGGTTTTACGTATTAACTATGTTTTTGTCTTTGGAAAAAAAGGTACACGCAAAGCCCATGTATTTTTTTAAAAAAAAACAATATTTTAAAAATTTGGTATTATAATATTTCTTCCTTATTTACTACCATTCTAGAAACAAATATTTCTTCTTTTTAAATTTGAGCACGCTATTTGCGCCACCATCAACGGTTCTCAATCTTGTAGAAAAGTTCCTGCCTGGTTCTTCAGAATGAGAATCATCAAAGGCACGTTTATAATTCTGTGGAATATCACGTTTTCTTTTACAGTTAACATTACGCCTACGCAAAGTGTAAAGTTTGTATTTGTGTTTATTATTATTTTTTGATACTCATTATTTTGTCTTTGTCGACAATAACACTTGCAGTAAGTTAATGGACTGCTTGTGTAAGTGAAAATCTGTTGTATTGTATTCGTATGTAACCTTACCATAAATACTTTGTCATCGTAATATAACATTAATTTTTTTCTGTTTTTAGCTTCTATAACGCTATTCTGTTGCAAAGTATATTGACCAAAAGTACAATTGGTAATGAGATATAAACTTATCATTAGTTAATTATTATGACACTGATTAATAAGAATTTTTAATTATATTTGTTGTCTGTTAACATATTTTATTGAATCATGGAAGAGGGGATGGACGAGTGGAGTACAAAGTGCATTTTGTGTGAAAAAGATTTTTTACAATCTGACATCGTTGTCATTCCAAAACGTGTGGCAATTCAGCGTTTCATTCAAAGTAACCGAATTCTGAACAATGTCAAGGACACTCTTCTTCAAGGTCGTTCGTCCATCAAGGTTCATGACAACTGCTTCAAAAGTTATGGATCGTCTCGATCATTACAAAACGTAAAAGTGGCAAATACAGGAGTTTCTACACGACGAAGGTCAGATACTTTTTCTTTCAATGCGAACTGTTTTTACTGTACCGAGGACGCGTCAGATACTTTTATTTCTCCGCAAAACAAATTAAATGCTGCTCGTAGACAATCGATTAGCATCGTGAAAGATGGTAACGTCAGGGTATATTTAATTTCAAAATTACTAAACAGTAATGACAAAAGTAAATTAGAAATATTACACAGAATCTGTTCTGTCGACGATTTAGTTCCTTGTAATGCCCCTTATCACGTTTCCTGGGATAACAAATTCAGACGGGCAGTGACTACACTCATCTCTGTTGTTCACGACACTGTTGCCTCTACGTTATCACGAGTGTGTGGTTACATAGCTGCAAACAGAGAAGAATGTCAGTTCTTAATAACCGACATTTTACGTGAATTGGAGGTGGAAACTTGGCCGAACATAAGAGTATTAAAAGGTAAGCTGTTCGAAGTATATGGAAACGATAGTCATATTCACCCCTCTAAAGTTGGACCCATAGTGTCATTTTTAAACGCGGGCTTGTCTAAAATGTTAACAGATCAGTAGTACAAACAAAAGTTGGAGGACGAAGCTAGTGAGCGTGAGAGAATAGTTGCGTGTGCAGCAAAAATAATTCTTAGTGACATAAAAAGTATGGTGTACGATACAACGACATATCTGTCGGTGGATGAATGCGAGTCACGTATAAAAACCGATGTTCTCAAAATATTAAAGCTGTTTTTAGACCGCGTTGCATCGCAAGACAAAAATAATATTGAGACAACCGAAAGAAAAGTTTTGGGCATTGCTTACTCAATTATTGCTGCAACATGACCACGATCTTTTATTTCGCCCTTATTAGTTGGACTATTGGTAACGTTACAAAAAATATGGCTCTAAAGAACTGTTACAAATTTTAAGCTTAATAGGATTTTTAGCTTCGTATAATGAGGCCACTCTTTACCAGGCGTCGGTTCTAAAGGCAGATGATTAATTTGGATATGGCCACGGGTATCTCCAAAGAGTTGGAGACAACGTAGATCATGATACGATCAACTTAAGTGGACATGGCACCCTACATGTCATGAGACAAATATAAATTATTACTCAAAAAGGTAAGGTGTCGGTTGGCTCATCGATTTCCCGCTTAAAAGAAATGTCGACGGCTCTGTTGGTTAATTTGACTTACAAATGTACGAGCACAGTCGCTGCAAAGCTTTTTCGATGGTCATAGTACCTAATCTAGAATCGATTAAACAATGTGAAAAGAATCAAATGCGGCCGACGGAACTTTTGTAGCTGTATGGTAAGTTTTGGAAACCCGATTTGATGGGCTGGCATGGATTTCTTAAAGCTAAGATAAAAAATCTGCAGTATGAAAAGAGTGAAATAAGAATCCTACCATTTATTAATAATCCAGTAAGCAGTTATGATACAATTTACACTTTTTTGCTTGATGCTCCCGACAAACGTTTTAAAAATCATTAAATGTACTTGTGAAAAAAAATGCGGCACTAGATGTGGATGCGTTGAGCAAGTTTTGCGCTGCTCCGAGTTTTGTTGAGGTTGCGAAGGCAAAAATTGTTCTAACTGCGAAGTCAGTAGCAGCATTGATCTTAGCAACGATGAGGATGTTGATGATTGTAATGATATTAATATAATCGAAGAATTTGAATGTAATACGGTCAATGAATGCAACATAACCAGTTTTTCATGTACTGAAGATGAAGCAGAAAGCAGTAGTGATGATGAAAACCTCGATATTAGGGAAAGACCGTCCAAGCGCAAACGGATATAAATTTCACAATGTATGTACCTCCTACCGGTACTCATCACTGTATATATCGTAAAAAAATGTACAATGTCTTTTTTTCATGCAATAAATGATTAACATTACATACGTTTGACAATGTATTATTTTGTAACAACCATATTTCCAACATTAATGGCTAAAGTATGTCAGTATTTTGTAATAAAAAGTGTTAAATATTTGATAGATAATGAATAATGATGTAAAAGCAAACACATTCATAATGTCTAATCAAAAAATTATGCTTAAAAACAGAAATATGTATAATACGTAAAAACGGCGATTACGTATGTTTATATTTCGTCCTGCTACCCCAAATCGATTACAAAACGATTTTTGTACGTAGACTGGATGCCGAGAAATGAATATTTTATCGATCGTGGACGATTTAAATGCACTTGCTCTCTTTTCGCCAAGACGTGCTCGCAGAGCTGCGCCGCACTATGTTCGAAAACGACAGAATCCTTACGAAATAAAATAACTTAAGACCAAGTGATCTGATCTTATTGATTTTTTTTTTTTTTTTAATAAAGCTTGTATGATAGGGTTTGAAGGAAAACTATAAAAAATATTGGCAATTATGATCCTAACCTATGAATTTCGGGAAAATAGCAGATAAGGTGAATTATGGCGATGGCTTAGCATGGTTCCGTATACAACTAGAGGCCCAAGGACAAACCAAGATTTTTATTAAGTATTTTTTCGTGTAGAATCAAAATTGACAGGTAAAAATCGTCTCAGGGTCGAAAAATTCGTGTAAAACGCAATTGTTTTAACAATTTCCAAAATTTTATAATTTAATTTCATAATATTTGTTTCACTCTAATATGACTTATTTTAAGAATAAAAGATCTCTTGAAATTTTTCTATAAAATGAATCTAAAGAAAGTTACAATTTTTTTAAATCACTCAGCCAAGAAATTTTTACTACATTGTCAAAAACTGCGCATTTACGAATACAACTTTCATCAACTAACGTTTTTAGTACGTATTATTGGTCGCTATGAACGAAATCATAGTCCATTCATTGTTTTTTTTGTTATTTACAATTTAGGTAAATAAATTGAAAAGTTCGATTTTGATCAAGTTCTAAGCATCTTCGGGATAAACGTTTTATACTTCACATTTGAACATACATACATACAAATCATTATCACAGTTGATACAAACAATAATAGTTACAATAAAGAACAAATATTTAACAAAATATATTACGCTTAAGAAGTGAGTTTGCAATAAAATCGATACATAAATGGTACATGCACACCCTCACTATCATTTTAATTACGAGTCCTCTTCATCACTTCTGTTAAAACTATCGTCCACTCTAAAATTAAAGTAAATTAAAATCATTACTCATATTGAAATATACCGAGCTATTATTGCTAGAGAAAAAAAACCAAAACGGCCTAGCTCTGAATAAGGAATTAAATAATTATGCGCTGGTAATAAATTAGTAAATTTTTTTAAATAATTGTTTTTCATCTCATAAGTCACCTCTTTTCCGTATTACATATATTACCTCTTTAATATTGGATTACAATAGAGCTTAGTCAATTGGATACAATAGAAAGCTTTTCAATTGTTACAAGTTATTTGCCATATGCTCTGTATTCATAAAGTACAGTTACCTTCATAAAGTATGAAACTTAAATTCTGTTGAAGAGTCGCTATAAAATTTGGAAACAAAGATCTCAATACTCGGATTATCGAAATATATCGTTGGATTTCTGAAATATGACTGATAACATACACACTCACTTACGTATGCAGAATTTTTTTAATAGTAGCAATTTTATTTGAAAAGCGACGAAAAAAATTTTAACATACATTTACAAAAACTTGATTTTTTAACGATTTAAAGATTCCTTTATGAGGAAGTAAGAAGTTGTAAGACAGATAAAAATTTAGCCGAGATCTAAAACGGGTACCTATTTGGTTGAGCTCTAAGAATAGTATTAATTCATAGAAGAGCTGAGAAAGGCACTGACCCAGTCGAAATCTATAAAAGGTGATTTTGGATGAAACAAAGTAAGATTCTTATATTTTCGTAAAAATACATTATAAAAAAATAACAAAATTTGTCAGTCCGAAAATATTTTGATGTCATATTGTGCTGTTATTGATCATACATGGTATAAAAAAAAAATGACAAAGTTGCTCTTAAATTGTTTGTTTTATTTTTTTTCTACGTGATGTTGAATTACTACAATTCATCAAGTATTGATGCTATCAAAAAAAAAAAAAATTTTGGCATTCAAACTC
>JAPYYV010001755.1:0-22956 GCA_030522625.1 Copidosoma aretas
AGAGAGAGAGAGAGAGAGAGAGAGAGAGAGAGAGAAGGAGCTTCCACGCACTACCGCAGAAACGTGAGTGTAACTAATTGGTTCTACCTGGGACTCTCGACGATTTTGTCCCCCCGGTAGCAATTTGCTCTTAGGACAGAGGTTTCGTGTCGCGGGTGAAGTATCTCTGGGATAGTAGTTAAAGTTTTGCTTTGACACCCTAGAGACCCTACGACACGATCTGTTCTAACCGCGAATTTTCGAGTTCTGTCGGTAGCTACTAACCTCGTATGATTATTGAGAGAATTTAGAGCCACAGTCGATAAATTTGAGAACTTGCTGGGTCAATATCTCCTATTTTTTCATCTGTCGGCAAGTGACGTTGTCGGTCGGTAGTTTATTAGATAACTTACTTCATTGATCAGCGATAAAGGAATTAAATCCATGATTTACCTTTTATTTATATGTGCTTCTAGTGTTAAATAAAATTACATGAAATCATTTTAACTAATTCGAAAATAAGACATTTAATTCAGTAAACAAGTTTGTACTAGATAAATAAGGAATATAAATATAGATAACAATTTATTTTTATTATAAGAAATTCATCAAACGCTTATTTAGAAAAAACCCTACCTTTTTCAGATAACACACAGGTCTTACTTTTATTATTATTATACACATATATTATTTTGATTATTAGTTGATAAGAAACTTTGTATTGCATTTGGGCATGTGAACGAGGGGAGTATTACTTTTAGTAACCGCGAAAATCAATAAAAAGATCATTTACTATCGATCACAGTCATATGCTTGTGGTGTGCGACAGATCCGACAAACTAATTAGAAATTAGAAGTATAATGAATTAGTGTATTCAAGGTGACTTGAGTATTTTGCTTTTTGTTCCACTGGGCCACGAACCCGGCCTCCAACACACAGTTCGATTCAATGGCTGTGTGTTGGCCCCTAATTTTTTGTGTTTCGCGGTCCTTTCTTTAAATTTCTCGTCACTATTTTTCTGCGAGAAAGTTAGCAAAGAGCGAGGCTGCATGCAGTTAGAAATATAGGAAACAAAAAATTTAAAATTAATTTTTCTGCGTACGTCAAGTAAGAAAACACATTTTAATATCATATTTTTACTGTAACTGTATGTAACAAATTTTTTTTAAGTTTTTTGAAGATACGCAATTTCGGTGCCTAAAATCCCAAAAAATCAGTAGTTGAGGCCCCTCTTACACCCCGAAATCAAATTACAGTTAAAATGACGTATTATTCATAAATGTTCTACTTTCATCGAATATTTTAGTTGACATAGATGCAAGATAATAGTAATAATGTGTGCTAATTTTTCCATGATTTTTGTGATACAGAGAAACTGGAAAAAAATATGAAAATAATACATAAAATGTTAGACTTATGTAAAGATACCGTTTAATAAATCATGTTGTGATGCATTTCTATTTTTTGTACATATTTCACTTACTTAACATTATCCTAGTTGCATTTATATTATAGCACTAACGCATAATAATAATGATGACACTAAAGCCATCCTTGGTGTAAACAGCTGGAATAGTTTCATACATGGCCCCAATATAGGAATAAAAATAATAATTCCAGTGAAATTTAATAAGAAAATCCATAAAGTCTTAGAACTCACTTGGGCTGAAAAGGAATTTTTTTTTGCCTTTTTTCTTAATAAATCTCAGCTGAGATCTTACATGATATGTCACATGAGGATAAGGCATAAGATCTCACCTCAAATCTCAGAAAATATTTAACATGAGATCTTACGCCAGATCTCAGGTGAGATTCATCAGTTTATCAGGTGGGCATAGTGGTGTTTATATGTATGTGTTGCGCAACAAAGTTGCGTGTATACATGTAGTTATAAACGTGTGTGTGTGTATGTGTGTGTGTGTGTGTGTGTGTGTGTGTGTGTGTGTGTGTGTGGGTGCGTGTGCGTGTGCGCGCGCGCGCGTGTGTGTGTGTGTGTGTGTGTGTGTGTGTGTGTGTGTGTGTGTGTGTGTGAATGTGACTTTCATTTCAGGAGCTCATGGGGAGAAAGCTAAGACTGTATAATAATTTATACAATTCACTGCAATGGATAATAACAGTCCAACTTTTAATTATATAAAATGTTCAATTGGAAATTTTCCTAAAAAACTCACTTATTTACATACAAAATAATCATTAGATTTTCATGCTAATTAGTGATGCCCGATAATGTAAAAAGTGATCTATAACATGTATCTATAATTATCGGCATTAAATTGGCGATAGCACAAATCATCGGGCTAAAATCTATAGATATTACGGATATCGATAGAAAAAGTTTAACAATTCATGAATCAACCAATTATCAAATTTTTTTATTTATTTTTTTTATAATTTTCATAATACAATAGTATTTAAAAATTATTATTAAATAATCTGTTACAAGACTAATAAACACTGTTATTTTTAATAAAAAGCAAAAATGGAAGCTGCTAAAAATGTTTAGGTGTTAGCCTATTTTTTCTGTCTGATAAAATTTTTCCAGCTATGGAAAACATTTTTTCGTAAGGAGCGGAGGTTGCTAAAATCATTAGATACTTTGAACACAAATCTGCTAGTTCTTTGCAAGAATAATGTTTCCAAAACTGCAGAGGATAAGTTTCTTGCAGTAAAACTGGTTGGTGTAGATACTATCGGAATTATTCCGACATCTTCATTTGGTTAGTAGTAGCAATCTTACTTTAGAGATTTTCCACGTACAACTGATTGTGGTAAGACAAAAAATCCGAAGTATTTAAAGTTCTTTCATCGATATCCGACTGACTTTCTGGAATGACTGATTTCGAATTATCAAGCTGTTCAGAAATGTCATTGGTTGCATTAGCGTAAGCTAAGCGATCTTTAAAATAAATTTTTTGAATTTTGGGTCCAAAATAGTAGCTTGAGCAATCGGCTATATGCTTTTCATATTTTTAAATCTATGTAGAAACTGTTGCATTAAAAGTTTTTTTAATTCTAATGAAGTTTGACTTGTCACTTGGTGGAGAATCTGGTATTTTAAATAGAATTGATACAATTTTATCGGACAGCTTGATAAACCTTTCAAAATGCTACAAATTAAGTTTTATCTAGTTTCAGTAATTTGCAATTATGTTAAGTTAGATATTTTCCTCAACTTGTCAGCAGCTGTAACAGATTTGTTGAAAAATCTAATATTTTTAATTTTACTTTTATTATTTTTTATATTATCATCTGTATCTATGATTTTTGAAGTCATGCCTAAAAAACTTTTAGTATATAGTATAACTCTATAATCTACATATATATATATATATATATATATATATAAACAAGTCTTAGAAAATAATAAAAAATCATATACATTAATAAATGTTTATTCAATTATATAAAATGGATGATAAACAGATTTTTAATAAAATGTGTAACAAGCCCACAAGAGTGCAGCCCTACACAGGACACCTCTACACTAGTACTATACACCTTATATCACTATAACTGTATATTAAAGTGGCTGCATATGGTGAAGAGTGCTTGTGCAAAGTTTTACGGTGAAGGACTGGACCCTTGCCCCAGTGAATGGAACTTAACCTAAAAAATTACCCTCTTCACGAATAAAGACAAAAAATTGAGGCGTCACGTGTGACACACGGCAGAAGTAAGAACTCCAAAGGTTATTGAATGTGTAAAAATGTATTAAAAAAAAGAAGGAGAACCAGTAAGTGATAGATAGGAGATGGAAGTCATGTGTGTAAATATCATGGCAAATAAAGAAAACTATACATGAGTTGCAATGAATTTTTTCTAAAAGTAAAGCAACTTCAAAACTTCAGTCTTTCTTAAGTGATGTTGTTTCTAAACAATGTAAGAAATCATTTCTAAATATCGTATGCACGTCTGCATTGAATTTTAAAAATTGTTATTTTCGATCTATCTTGCGTACCCGTCGGAATATGGCTTATTTTTCGTGTTTTAAAGGCTGTGCTGTCATAAAATTGTTTTAGAACAATTTGTACGCATTCGTATTCATGTCCTAAACGTGTTGGAATATTTTTCGAAATTTTTTTACCTCTTTTTTACTAAGACATACCCGATTTCAGGAAAATTACGGTTATGACGTTGCGTCGACTATATTTGCTCTATTTGTCTGACTATATATTTATTAACACTCAAGGGTACCTGTAAAAATTGTTATTTTTAGTTTATCTGGCCTTTTGATTGAGATATTTCGTATCTTTAAATATTCCGAGGTTATGTGTGTACAAAACCGAGAATAATTTATTCTGCATATTTGTCATAATTTTCGAAACATGCTAATGATTGCTTCAAAATTTTTGAATATCAATTCGATATGGATACATCAAAAACACTAGGAATGGACGCGACATTACGTTTTTACATCAACAACACCTGTCTATTTATGCTCCAGGATGATTTTCTTTTTACCTTTGCAGAACCTATAAAAATTGTTATTTTCAATAACGCGTATTTCCAAATAGTTAAAGGTTGAGTCATAATAATAACCCGTTCAATAAATAGTGGGCATCTGCATCGATCTGCAGAGCCTGCAAAAACTGTTTGGAAATTTTTCACTATATTTAAATTAAAATAAGAACAAGTCTTTGCATGTGTGTATTACACACACATGCGCTCACTCTTATACATATTTTCACAGACATCCACACGTATGTACATACGTACACACAAACGCACTAAATAAAGGGTATATATAATACACTATACATTGACGATATAAGTATATATGTGGCGGAATCTCAAGCCGAACGGTGAGACTGGAGCGGCCACCGACCCAATTATGTTGCTTAACATTCAAATTAATTTTTGAAATAATAAGACGCAATAAAAAGCAAATAATGTATCCATAGAATCTCGTGTAAATTAACTAATAGTGAAAAAATGTATGGCTCCCTTTCTCTTTTCCCATGCCTGCACGTATGGTAAAATAATGTAAAACTTTGCTTTTAATGTCTCGAAAAAAAATGATTTAATTAAGTACATAAAATAAATAATTTATTTATAATCATACAAACAAATTCATTAATGAATAGTGAGTAAAAATTTTAAATTAAAAATAAGCTGTGAATTACATTATAAGAAGTAGTAAAAGTAGTTAACTGAAAGAAGTTGCTTGTGGGTGGATGGGTACAGTGATCGGCTCACGTGGAGAAGGTCGTGAGTTTGAGCCTTGTGGAAAGTGTTTTTTTATTTTTTTGTTGGGGGAATTAAAAAAAACAATCTACTTTCGTTACACATTTTGAAGATAGAGAAAATTCGAAATTCAAATTAATTTCCGGTGTGCATTGAATACACTTCCGTTACATATTTCTAAATCCACTTCCGTTGCACATTAAAGAGAGAGAGGGAATGTTAAAATTGTTGATTTACCCCCCTGCATAACGTGCCTATAGAAGTATAACTTCAAAAATGTTGTCTTACGGCCTTCTGGAGCAAAGGTAATATTTTTTTTCAAAAAAATCCCTAGAGCACATTTTACAATAAAAATTGCTAAAATTTGTAAGTAATGGGGTCTATTCCTTCAACCTTTATAAGAAAAATATAAGTTAGCGTTTGAGGCTACAAGTCACGACAACAGATCGGTTTTATTGAGTGCTGCCGGTGCGGTGCAAGCTAGTGCTGGAAAGAAAGCCGAGCCACTGCCGCCGCTGGCTGTCTGGGAATCTGTTTTGTCACGATCAAGGTCAGTAGCGCCTGCAGACTAGTCATTACCTCGGTCTTCTGTGTACAAAATTCGTTTGCGACCGATTTGGGGAAGCTTGACGAGATAATCACAAATACACACTTTATTTTATCCTCCATATCATGATTTGCGCTCTACGTCGTGCTTCAATCGATCGTCTACTTGTCTTCGTGAACCATGTTCACTTTTTCTTGTAATTTTACTACATTATACTTATGTTGCTTACTATTGATTTTGCTTTCATTATGTTGCTTACTGTTGATTTTCGCTGTGATTGTATTTATATAACGTATAGGGATAATCCAACTTCGTAAATGAATATTCTATAAATTTTGTGCAATAAGTAATTTGTTTCAACTCTTTTATTTGTTTCTTTGATTTTTTCAAGTCTATTGCACGACTTACACATCAAGACTTTGATCTGGATAAAAACAGACCTCGAGACAGTTTCATGCATTAGCGATGTTTACGATGGACTCAATGAATCCTCAGAATTACAGACCAGAAATAGTATTAAGAGATATGTGATAAAGCTGTCTGCTTTTTTAAAATATTTTTTTTACACCCCTAAAATTTTTCTGATATCTATTATCAGCTCTACAAAATGTATTAAATGAATTTAAAAATAAATGTAGTAAAATAAGAAATGTTTTTTATGTATAACGATTATATGTATTTAAAAGATATATTATTTTTGTTTTATTGCTATGCTTTATATAAATATAATTACGAAAAGATGGTCAACTGTAAGCAACGTAAGTAAAATGTTGTGCAATACAAAGAAAAAATCAGCGAAGTTCGCCAAAAAAAAGGGACAGTAGAGTAAAGCACGGCGCAGAGAAAAAGTCATACGATAAAGGATAAAATAATTTATGTATTCGAGCTAATCTCATCGAGCTACCCCAAATCGGTTACAAAATGATTTTTTTACATACACGGGAAACCGAGATATTGACGAATCTGCAAGCGCTACTGACAATCTAAAGAAATACAATTTTACAATAACACTTTTCTACATGTAAAATGGAATACTGCAAAAACTATTAATCTTACATAATCAAGATTTCTGGTGCTTAGTCGGCACATTGAGATCAACATTTTCCGTAGTTATAAAAAAGAAATAAAAAAAATATTGCAAAAAGTATTGCCAAATTAAAAATCACCACTTTTTGATGGTTATCTGTTACTTTTGCAAAAAATTTTATACACCGATTTCGATTCTGCAGAAGCGATTTCGTAGTAATATTGTGCTTTATCGATATTGTTTTTACTAGGTTATGATGGATAGAGAGATTCTAGAGAAAAAAAGTTTAGTTTGTGTTAATGTAACATTGTGTAACTCTTTTTCATGAATATTTCTGTAGTTTTTACACTTTCTCCGAACAAGGAGAAAACAGTTCTCAAGCATACTCATAACAAGAAATTTAAAATATTTCGGATTTATAGACGCCGCAGATCGTACAAGTACTGTAAACGGCATGCAAATCTAAAAATTATTTTGAATATCATTAAGTAAGTTATTTAAGAGAATTTTAAATGAAACATTTTATATGCGTAAAGGTTGGACTGTTATTATCCATAGTAGTAGATCGTACAATTAGTTTTTCAACCATCCTAGCTTTCTTTTGATGAGCTACTGGAATAAGTGTCAGATAAAAAAACGTACTCACCCGCAAACGCTTCACTCTGGGAAAAGTGGGGTGCGCTCTATCTTCCACTATCTCTTTATTCTCTGTCCCTCTTTCTGATCAATTTTTTTTACAAATTTCCTCCCCCCCCCCCTCCTCTCGTCGTAGCCACGTCTCCCTGAACAGTGACACTTATGTACACTCACACACGCTCATACACACGCACACACAATTACAGACAATTACAAACACTCACACTTGCACACAACTCCGTTGCTCAAAAAACAACATTACACCTTTTGAAAAAGACAGAACCTATGATTCAAGTACTATGTTTAGAAAAGAGAAAGAGAGAGAAAGAAAGTAAGCACAGCAGTCCTCCCAGCAGCAGCACCCAGAAGCGCGTAAAATTCAAAACAGCTATACGGACAAAACCGCAAAAAATCAGTAACCAAAATCCTAAGCTATTTAATTCAGTAACCCGGGGGACAGCCAGTTTAATAATACACTGATTAAATAAATTGTACATTAAAGAATATAGTAACCTAAATCCTAAGCTATTTAATCCAGAACCAAGGGGGACAGCGAGTTAATATTATAATTATTAACTAAATTAATGATTAAATGACAACATAACCTAAATCCTAAGCTATTTAACCCAGTCACCCGGGAAACAGCAGGTTAATAATAGTTGATTGAATTATTAAGTAAATAACAACGTAACCTAAATCCCAAGCTATTTAACCCAGTAGCCCAAAGGAAAGCAATTTTAATAATATATTGAGTACATGAATTATTGATTGAATAATAAAATAACATAAATCGCAAGCTATTTAACCCAGTAACCCGGAGGCTAGCAAGTTGATAATATAATAGTTAGCTAAATTATTTATTAAATAACAACATAACCTAAATCCTGAGCTATTTAACTTAGCAGCCCAGAAAATAGCGAGTTTGATGATATATGGATTGAATAAATAATTGATTAGGAAATAAAATAGCCTAAATCCCAAGCTATTTAACCCAGTAACCCGGAGGCTAGCAAGTTGATAATATAATAGTTAGCTAAATTATTTATGAAATAACAACATAACCTAAATCCTAAGCTATTTAACTTAGCAGCCCAGAAAACAGCGAGTTTGATAATATATTGATTAAATGACTTTATAATTGGGAAATAAAAGGGCCTAAATCCTAAGCTATTTAGTCTAGTAGCCCTAGGGACAGCGAGTAAAATAATATATTTAATAAATAACTCATTGATTAAACAATGAAAGAACGTCATCATAAGCTATGTAACCCAGTAACCCGGCGGAAAACGAGTAGATAATATAATAGTTAACTAAATTATAAGATAAATAACAACATAACCTGAATCCCATGCTATTGGACACAGTATACCAAGGGACAGCCAGTTAATAATAGTTAATTATATTATTGAGTAAATAACAACATAACCTAAATCAATATTACCAACACAACAATTACCAACACAACCCGGGGGACAGCGAGTTTAATAAAACATTGATTAAATAAATTGTTCATTAAACAATAGAGTAACCTCAATCCCAAGCTATTTAAACCAGGAACCGGAGAGACAGCGAGTTACTATTATAATTATTAACAAAATTAATGAATAAATAAAAACATGACCTAAATTCCAAGCTATTTAACCCAGTAGCCTGGTGGACACCAAGTTTTGAATTATATTGATTAAATACATCAATAATTGAATAATAAAACAACCTTAATCCCAAGCTATTTAGTTTAGAAGCCCTAGGGGCAGCGAGTTTATTATTATACTGATTAAAACAATTATTGATTGAACAATAAAATTACCTAAATTCCAAGCTGTTCAATGTACTAAGGCAGGGGAGGGCTAGTTAATAATGTAATAGTTAAGTCAATTATTGAGTAAATAACAACATAACCTAAATTTAAAGCTATTTATCCCGGTAATCCGAAAGATAGCAAGCAAATAATAATTAAATAAATTATCGATTATATACCAACATAACCTTAATCCCCAGCTATTTAACTTAGTAGCCTAGTAGACAGCGAGATTAATAGTATATTGACTAAATAAATTATTGATTGAATACTAAAAAAACCTATATCTTAACCTACATAAGCCAGTAACCCAGAAGACAGCAGTTTTTATCATATGTTGATTTATTAAATTAATAGTTTAATAATAAAATAACCTTAATCCCAATCTTTTTATTCTAGTTGCCCGGGGGACAGAGTGTTTAATAATATATTGATTAAATAAATTATTGATTAAAAACAACATAGCTTAAATCCCAAGCTATTTAACCTAGTAGCTTACGGAACAGCGAGTTTAATTATATATGATAAATAAACTATTAATTGAACAATAACAGAACCTGAACCCCAAGCTTTTGGACCCAGTCACCCGGGGTACAGTAAGTTGATTATATAATAGATAACGGAATTATTATTTAAATAACAAAATAACCTTAATTCTTAGCTATTTAACTTAGAAGCCCATGGAAAAGCGAGTTTGATAATGTATTAAATACATAAATTACTATTTGGATAATAACATAGCCTAAATCCAAACTATTTAACCCAGTAACCAGAGGTTAGTGAATAAAATAATATATTGATTGAATAAATCGTTGATTAAACAATAAAATCACCTAACTCCCAAGCTATGTAACCGAGTAACCTAAAGGACAGCGAGATACATTAAACATTGATAAAATGAATTATTAATTATATATTGACATAACTCAAATCCAAAGCTATTTAACCCGGCAGCTCGAGGAACAGCAAGTTTAGAAAACATATATAAAAAACATTATTGATTGAACAATTAAATAACCTAAATCATAACCTATTTAACCCCGTAACCCAGAGGACAGCAAGTTGATAATATAAGAGTTAACTAGATTATAAGTTAAATAACTACATGACCGAAATTCTAAGCTATTTAACTTAGTTTCCCAGGTAACGGCAAGTTTGATAATATATTAAATAATACATTAATGATTGGATGATAAAATAATCTAAATCACAAGATATCTATCCCAGTTACCCTGGAGACAGCCAGTTAATAAAAGTTAGATAAATTATTGATTGAATAATAATATAACCTAAGTCCCAAGCAATCTGACCTAGTAGCCCGGTAGACAGCAAGTTTTATAAGATAATGATTAAATAAATTATTAATTAAATAATAAAACAACCTAAATCCCAAGCTAGTTAACTTAGTAGCCCGTGGGACAGAAAGTTTAATAATATATTGTTTAAATGAATTATTGATTAAACAATAAAATAACCGGAATTCTAAGCTGTTTGACCTAGTAACCCGGAGGACAGAGAGTTTTTAGGAGTTGATTAAATTATTTATTAAATAACGATATAACTCTAATCCTAAGCTATTTCACCCAGTAGCCCGGGAGACAGTGAGTTTAATGATATATTGATTAAAAATTTATTGATTGAATAATAAATTACCAAAATCCCAAGTTATTCAACCAAGTAGCCCGGGGAACAGCAAGTTAAATAATATATTCAATAAATAACTTATTTATTTAAGAATAATATAACCTTAATTCTAAGCTATTTAACCTAGTATCCCGGGGGAAAGCAAGTTAATAATATAATAATTAATTGAATTATTTAATAAATAACAACATAACCTGAATTTTATGCTATGTAACCCAGTAACCCAGAAGACAAAATGTTTAATGATTTATAATCAAAAATTATATTAATTAAATTATAAAATAACATAAAATCTAAGCTATTTAACGCCGTAGCCCGGTGGAGAGCGAGATTTATAATATGTATACTAAATAATTTATTGATCAAATAATAAAATAACCTTAATCCCAAGCTATTCAACCGCGTAGCTCGGTGGACAGCAAGGCTAATAATATACTGGTTAAATAAATTATTAATTGAATGATAATATAACCTTAATCTCAAGCTATTTAACTCAGTAGCCCGGGGAACAGCGAAAATAATAATATTTATATTAAATAAATATTTCATTATATACAAAAAATATCTTAAATCCCAAGCTATTTAACCTGTTAGGCCGGGGATCAGCAAGTAAATAAAAAATAAATGAATGATTGATAAAATAACGAAATAACTTAGATTCCAAGCTATTTAATCTTTTAGCCCAGTACATGGCAAGTTTTATTGATATATCAATTCAATAAACTTAAAATTTAATAATTTATTAACCTACATCTTAAAATATTTAACCCAGTAGCCCGGAAAACAGCAAGTTTAAACTTGTATTGATTGAATAAATCATTTAATTGATAACCACATAACCTTAATTGCAAGCTATTTAACTCGGTAGCCCAAAAAACGGGGAGTTTATTAATATATCAACATAAGAAATTATTGATTGAATAATAAAATAACCTAAATTTAAAGCTATTTAACCCAGCAGTCCGAGGGACAGCGAGTAAACAATAGTTAATTAAAATATTGATTAAATAACAACGAAACTAAATCCTGAGTTATTTTATCCACTCGCCCAAAGACAGCGAGCGAAATAAAATATTGATTATATTAAGTGTTGAATAAACGACAACATAGCCTAAATTTTAAGCTATTCACCTAAGTAGCCTGGGATACAGCAAGTTCAATAATATATTGATTAAAAAAATTATTTAATGAATAATAGAATATCCTAAATCCCAAGCTATTAAACTCCGTAGCCTTAAATACAGCAAGATAAATAATATTATGATGGAATAAATTAATAATTAGATAATAAAATATTTCTAATTCCAAGCTATTTAACCTAGTAGCCTGGGGACAGCGAGTCGATAATGTACTGATTGAAAAAATTTTTAATAAATCAAAACATAGCCGGAATTCTAAACTCTCCAACTGAGTAGCCAAGGAAACAGCGAGTATAATGATATATTCAATAAATAAATTATTGATTATATAATAAAATATCTTAAATCCCACGCTATATAACCTAATAGCCCAGGAAATAGCAAGTTTGATAATATATTGATTAAATACATTATTAATTAAATAATATAATATCCTAAATCCCAAGCTAATAACCCTGTAGCCTGAAAGACAGCGAGTAAAAATATAATGATTGAATAAATTAATAATTAGATAAGAAAATATCCTAAATTCTAACCTTTTTATCCTAGCTGCCTGGAGACAGCGACTTTGATAATATATTGATTGAATAATCTTTCAATTAATTACAATATAGCCTAAATTTTCATTTATTTAACCCAGTAGCCTGGGTAACAGCTAGTATAATGACATATTAATAAGATAAATTATTGATAGAATAATAAAATATCTCGAATCTTAAGCTATTTAACCCAGTAGCCCGGGAAACAGCGATTTAATTATGTATTTATTGGATAAATTATTTATTAAATAACAACGAGTTGAATAATGTATCAGTTACATAAATTATTTATTAGATGATAAAATATCCTAAATCACAAGCTATCTAACCCAGTAGCCCGGGGACAGCGAGTTATATAATACAAGGATGATATGAAATGTTAATTAAATAATGAATCAACCTACATCCTCAGCTATTTAACTCGGTAGCCCTGGGACAGCAAGTATATTGATATATTAATTAAATAAATTTTTGATTTAATAACATAATAACCTAAATCTTAAGCTATTTGTTTTAGAAGCCCTAGGAACAGAGAGTTTAATTTTATATTAAACAAATAAATTATTAATTTAATAATAAAATATCCTAAATCCCAAGCTCTATAACCCAGTAGCCCGGGGGACATAAAAAATTATATTCATTAAATACATTATTGATTCAACAATAAAATACTCTAAATCTTAAATTATTTAATTAAGTAGCCCAGGAGACAGCGAGTTTAATAATGTATAAATTAAATAAATTGTTGATTAAATAATAAAATAACCAAATTTCCGAGCTGTTTAACCCAGAAGCCCAGGGATAGTGACTTCATTAATATATGGATTAAATAAATTATCAATTATATAACAGAATATCCTAAATTTTAATCTATTAAACCACGTAGCCCGGAGAACAGCGAGAATAATAATATTTATATTTAATACATTTTTTATTAAATACTTAAATATCCTAAATCCCCAGCTATTTTACCTGTTAGGCCAGAGATAAGCGAGTAAATGATAAATAAATAAATAAATAATTGATAAAATAACACAATAACCTAAATTCAAAGCTATTTAACATTTTAGCCCAGTAAATGGCGAGTTTATTGATATATCAATTCAATAAACTATTAATTCATTAATCTATCAACCTACATCCAAACATATTTAACTCAGTAGCCCGGGAAACAGCAAGTATAATGATATATTTATTAAATAATTTAATGATTGAATAATAAAATATCTTAAATCCAAAGCTATTTAACCCAGTCACCCGAGAGACAGCGAGTAAATGAAAGATTATTCAATCATTGAATGAATAACAACATAACGTTAATTTTAAGCTTTTTGACCAAGTAACCAGGAAATAGTGAGCTATTAAGAGTAAATTACTTTAATAAATGAATAACAACAAAACCGAACCTCTGAGCTATTTAACCTACTAACTCAGGGGAAACCGAGTGTCATAATATATTAATTATATAAATTATTGATTAAATAAAAACATAGACTAAATCTTAAGCTATTTAACTCAGTAGCCCAGGGAATAGCAAGTTTGATAATACATCGATTAAATAAGTTAATTATTAAATAATATAATATCCTTTATCCCAAGCAGTTTAACCCTGCATTCTGGAAGACAGCGAGCTAAAAAATATATTAATCAATAAAATTATTGATTAGATGATGAATTATCCATACCTCCAATCTCTTTTACCTAGTTGCTCGGAGACAGCAAGTTTATTATTATATTAATTAACTTATTCATTGATTAAATAATAAAAAAACCTAAATTACAAGCTATCAAATCCACAGCCAGGAGGAAAGCGAGTTAATTATTATATGAATCAAATAAATGATTAATAAATAATAAAATAACCTAAATCCCAAGCCATATAACCAAGTAGCCAGGGAACGGAGAGTTATTAATAGTAAATCACATTATTAAATAAATAAAAACATATTCCAAATCCTAAGCTATTCAACCCACTTGCCCGGGAGACAGCAAGTTAAATAATATATTAATAACGTAAATTATTGATTGGATATTTAGATACCCTAAACTCCAAGCTCTTTAACATAGTAGCCTAGAGAACAGCAAGTTTTATAATATACTGATTATAGAAATTATTGATTAACTAACAACTTAGCCTCAATCTTATGCTATTTAACATAGTAACCCGGGAACCAGCAAGTTTTATAATATACAGGTTAAATAAATCAATAATGTAGCAATAGAATATCCTCAATCCCAAGCTTTTTAACCTAGTAGCCTAAAAGACAGCAAGTTAAATAATATATTGATTCAATATATTAATAATTTAATAAAAAAATATCTTAAATTTTAAGCTCTTTAACCCAGTAGCACGGGAACAGCGAGTTAAATAATATATAAAATTAATACATTATTATTCAAATAACAGCATGGCCTAAATTCTGATCTGTTAAACCCATAAGCCCAGGTAATAGCTAGTATAATGATATATAAATAAAATATATTATTGATTAAATAATAAAATATCTCAAGTCCCAAGCATTTTAACCCGGAGGCCTGGTGGACAGCGATTTAATAATGTATTTATTGGATAAATTATTTATTAAATAACAACGTATCTTAAATCTCACGCTATGTAACACTTTAACCTGGAAGACAGCGAGTAATGTAATATATTGGTTAGATAAATTAATAATTAGATGATAAAATATCCAAAATTCCAAGCTATTTGACCAAGTATCCTCGAAGACAGCCAATAAAACCATATATTTTTAAAATAAATTAATAATTTGATAATAGGAATATCCTAAATCCTAAGCTATATAACCCAGTAGCCCAAAGGACATAAAAGATTATTGTAATTAAATAAATTATTGATTTAACAATGAAATACTCTAAATCTAAAACTATTTAACCAAGTATCTCAGGGGACAGCAAGTTAAATAATACATTAATAAAATAAATTATTGATTAAATAATAAAATAACCAAAATCCCGAACTGTTTAACCCAGTAGCCCAGGGTCTGTGACTTCAATATTATATGGAGTAAAAAAAATATTAATTATGTAACAAAATATTTTAAATTCTAATCTATTAAAGTTAGTAGCCCGGGTAACAGCGAGAATAATAATATTTACAATAAATAAGTTTTTCATTAAATACTTAAATATCTTAAATCCCAAGCTATTTAACTTTTTGGCCCAGTAAATGGCGAGTTTATTAATATGTTAATACAATAAACATTTAATTTAATAATTTAATAACCTACATCCTAACATATTTAACGCACAAGTCCAGGGGACAGCGAGTTTAATAATATATTTATTATATAAATTATTGATTAAATAACACCATAGCCTAAATCTTAAGCTATTTAACCTAATAGCCCAGAAAACAGCAAGTTTGATGATAATCGATTAAATAAATTATTAATAAAATAATGAAATATCCTAAATCCCAAGCTATATAACCAACTAGCCCAGGCACAGCAAATTAAATAATACAGGGCTGATATAAAATAATAATTAAATAATCAAATCACTTACATCCAAAGCTATTTGACCCAGTAGCCCTAGAAACAGAGAGTTTAATATTATATTAAATAAATAAATCAATAATTTATTATTAATATATCCTAAATCCCAAGCTATATAAGCCAGTAGCCTGGAGGACAGCGAGTAAACGATTATATTAATTAAATAAATTATAAATTGAACAGTAAAATAACCCAAATCCAAAACTATTCTACCCACTAGCCCTGATAACAGCGAGTTTAAGAGAACATTTATCAAATAAATTATTGAATAAATAATATAATAACCAAAATCCCAAGCTTTTTAACCCAGTAGCCCAGGGACAGCAATCGATATTGTATTAAATAAATAAATTTTCAATTAGTAAAAACATAGCCTAAATTCTAATCTTTACAACTTAGTAGCCCGAAAAACAGCGAGTATGATGATATATTCATCAAATAAATTATTGATTAAATAATAAAATATTTTAAATCCCAAGCTATATAACCTAATAGCCCAGGGGACAGCGAGTTAATAATAGTTGATTAAATCATTGATTAAATAACAACATAACCTTGATCCCAACCTATTTAACCCAGTAATCAGGGGGCAGCGAGTTAAGAATAGTAAATTAAATTATCATATAAATAAAAACAAACCCCAAATCCTAAGCTATTAAACCGACTAGCCCGGAAGACAGCGAGTTAGATAATATAATAATTACATAAATTATTAGTTAAATATTAAAATAACTCAATTCCCAAGCTCTTTAACATAGTAGCCTAGGGAACAGCGAGTTTAATAATATATTGTTTGTATAGATTATTGATTTTTTAACAACATAGCCTTAATCTTATGCTACTTATTCCAGTAACCCGGAAAACAGCAAGTATTATAATATACAGATCAAATGAATTATTAATTAAATAATAAAATATCCTCAATTCCAAGCTATTTAACTCAGTAGCCTAGAAGATAGCAAGTTAAATAATATATTGATTAAATAAATAAGTAATTAGATGATCAAATATGCTTAACTCAAAGCTATTTAATCCAGTAGCCAGGGGACAGCAGGTTTGATAATATATTTACTAAATAAATTTTTAACTAATAACAACATAGCCTTTATTCCTATGTATATAACCTAGTAACCCAGGTTACAGCGAGTATAATGATATATTCATTGAATAATTTTTTGATTGGAAAATAAAATATCTTGAATCCCAAGCTATTTAACCCAGTAGCCTGGGGGTAGCGAGGTAATTAATATATTGATAAGATAAATGGTTCCTTAAATAATAAAATAACCTAAATCCTAAGCTGTTCAACCCAGTAGCCTGGGTATCGGCGAGTATAATGATATATTGATTAAAAAAATTATTGATTAAATAACAACATGACCTAAATCTCAAGCTATTTAACACAGTAGCCGAGAGAACAGCGAGTTTGATATTATATAAATTAAGTAAATCATTGATTTAATAATAAAATAACCTTAATTTAAAGCTATGTAACCCAGTAGCCAGGGGGAAAGCAGGTTAATTATTATATTAAACAAATAAACAATTAATTTAATAATCAAATTACCTTGATCCCAAGCTTTTTAACCCAGAAGCCCGGGCAAGGCGAGATTAATAATATATTGTCTAAATAAATTATTTATTAAATAACATCATGTCCTAAATCACAAGCTGTTTAACACTGTTGCCTGAAAAACAGCGAGTTAAATAATACCTTAATTGAGTTACTTAATAATTAGTTGATAAAATATCCTAAATCCCAAGCTATACAACCCAGTAGCCCGAGAATAGCGAGTTTATAATATATTCTTTAAATAAATTTAATTTAATAACAACATAGCCTAAATTCCCATTTATTTAACCCAGTAGCCCGCGTAACAGCGGGTATAATTATACAATTATTAAACAAATAAATAATTAAATAATAAAATATTCTAAATCCCAAGCTATCTAACCTCGTAGCCTGGAAAACAGCAAGCTTAATAGTACATTGACTAAAAAATCAATAATTTGATGATAAATTATCCTAAATCCCAAGCTATATAACCCAGTAGCTCGTAAAACAGCAAGTTTAATAGTATTTCGATTAAATAAATCATTGATTAAATAATGGAATATCCTAAGTCCCAAGCTATTTTCTCCCGTAGCCTTAAATACTTCGAGCTACATAATAAATTGAATAAATAAATAAATAGTTAGATAGTAAAATATCCTAAATCCTAAGCTTTTTAACCTAGTAGCCTGGGGACAGCGAATCGATAATATAATAATTGAATAAATTTTTATCTAATATTAACGTAGCTTAAATTCTAATCTATTTAACCTAGTACCTTGGAAAACAGCATGTTTAATAATATATTGATTATATGATTTACTAATTGAATAATAAAATATCTTCGATCCCAAGCTTTTTTACCCAGTAGCCTGGGAGACAGCGAGTTAATAATAGTTAATTAAATTATTGATCAAACAACAACATAACCTTAATGCTAATCTATTTAACCTAGTAACTAGGGGACAGCAAGTTGAATAATATATTAGTAACATAAATTATTGATTGAATAATAAGATGACCTGAATATCAAGCTATTGAATATAGTATTAAGCTATTGAATCCCAGTAGACAGCAAATATAATTATATATTGATTATATAAAGTATTAAATAAATACAAATATATCATAAATTTTAGGCTTTTCAACTTAGTAGCCCAGGCACAGTGAGTTTAATAATATATTGACTAAATAAATTTAAAAATAAATAACAAATGTTCTGTAACGACTTTGATTGACTTATTAGAGGATAAAATGTTATAATATTGAATAAGAAATAAAACAATGTACGAGACAAAAATAAAAGTAAAAATATTATATTTATAGTTTTACTAGGAAATCGAAGTCATCCCTGAACAATGCTGACTTGTTACTTTGTGACTTAAGGTGATTGGAATTAAGTGTTGAAATACAACCAAAGCCAGTACGAGGTCCAAAACATCTGGTCAGCACGTATTACTCTTCGAAAAAATGCAACTCCTCGCTCACTCTAGTTGTGAAACCAGAACATCCTTTAGGGCCTTTTCTTATATATTGTCATTGCACGACGTTTTAATTTAGTAGCCCGCCACCACTCATCGAGTGTGGTACTTGTAATAATTTAGTAGCTTGCCACCGCTCATTGAGTGTGGTTTTAATTCTTTTAAGGCTTGTAGTATCAAATTAAAAGTTTATTTTTGTAATACTGAATAAAAATATATGTATACTAAAGTAACAGTGCAGAGTGCTTTAGTTAACTAATTAGAATTCCACCATATCATCAGGAACATATCCAAATAAAAACATATGAAACCAAGGTAAAATAGATTTCATAAACCATTATTCTTTGTATCCCTCTCTCAATAAATAAACAAAAGTAGTTGGACGACTGCTAGTCCTGCGGCCTGTAAAGGAGCAAGAGACCCAGTCCACGACCTTTCAAACTTCTGTTGGAAGTAAAATAAAGTTGAGCAATTTGTTTTAACAATAGCCTAACAAAAATGGTGGCAGAGCGTGGTTTCGGTCTCTAGCTGCTAAATTGTTCATTTCTTTGTTAATGAAAAAAATATCGTAAAACACGTACACACATTTTCAACTCAGTTGTGCAATATAAAAACGATATACGAGCACGCCGAAGTGCAAGCTGCCGAGCGCAGACGTTGTAAATACAAGAGAGCACAGAGTATTGCTATTAACTAATCTTGGCAAATGAACTTTGAAATTACCAGATTTAGTATCAATCTCAATACATGTATTGTACACATAGATTCGTTTGCATATAATTAATTGAATATATATGTCAATCATACAAGGACACAAGCGAATCTTGCATATCTCATTTATACTAATACATATATTAATACTCTTAATAAACGAAAACAGGTATAAGTACCTACGTACACAGATGTGTTAGCATTGCCCACAGATGTAACACATCCGTTAAGTGTGGCCCCAAATACGTGTGTGCATTGTCCTTTTTGCAAGGCAAAAGCCCACGTAGTACAATTGCTATTGGTACTGTGTACGCTATTGGGATACATATATCGGTATAGCGCGCGTCGTAGTATAAGCCGCGAAGCCATACAATTATACACACCTACACTGTAAGTGATAGACATATATAGCATAGCCAGTGGCCCGAGTGCAGGCATAATGATAATCTATGCACAGGCACGTCAGTAGGGGAATCCCCAAATCCCTACACCGGATACTCTCTCTCAGTGCAGAAAGAGCCTCCAACAATACGCCGCGCACTAGCTGCCGCTTGCGTAGCAATTGAAATATATAGCCATGTACGCCACTTTAGAAATCCCTCCGCCGTATCAACTTTAAAGCAGAGATATTATTTACGCCTATATACGCGCGCTTGACTGCTCTCTCTTTAACTCTTGGACAATATCAAGCATTGGAAAAGCTTACGTTTATCGTTCCATCGGCAAGCATATAAATATAAGGGCATACATAGCGCCACTAATAATTTTATAAGCGTTTTACTTGTAACAATGCATTTATAAGGAATAAAATTAAAACTTATGACATATGCTTGCGTGAAATACACTCACAGTCCAATGAGAGAGAGATATATATACATGCGTATATGCACACACAATTAAAAGAAAAATTTTTTCCTTTTTTACTCTTATCCTAATTATATGTAGCATGTCAAATGCATGATGATTATTATTATTATTGTACAAATACTTGAATCTTTTAAGGCTTTCATACTGCATGCCAGGAATATAGAAAAATATTTTTCTGAAATTTTTACAAACCTAATTAACCTTGTTTTTGGAAAGGGGAAAAGTATTTGAGCCTTTATAATTATTTAAATATTACACATTTCAACAAAATATAGCAAATAAATAAGAAAATAAAAAAAAACGGAATGGAAAATTTATACAACAAAGATGATAATAAAACCGTGAAAATTGTGAATGAAAATGATTAAGGTAATGCTGACGTGACAGTAGCTAAGGCACTAATTAAGTCGCTTAACGCGAACTTTTCCTTTCAGCACGCCATTAAATCTATTCCCATATTTGATGAAAAAAATATCCCCCTTATGAATTATATACAGGATATTAGGAACGGAGAAAGTTGGGTCAGAGACGACCAAGAAGATCTATATAAGAGGGTGGTCTTGCAAAATTTGCGTGGTGCTGCGCGTGTCAGTGTGAGTGGCCAAGAGTTTTAAAATCTTGGGGCATTCATAACCCATTTAAATAAAAGGTATGCGACAGGAAAAACTATCGCTTATTATCAAACTCAGCTGCAAAAAGTGCGTCAACGACAAGGTTAATCAGTGAACGAATATTATGATTATTGAAACCTACTGCTAAGCGGTGCTAAAAAGGCTCTGATTGAGGACAAGGGCAATACGTACGACGCGCATGTGATGACCCCAATAAAAGACATGGCGTTAGAGATTTTCATAAAAGGCCTGGCACCTGTAGTAAGCTAGCAGGTAGATGCAAAGGAACCTGCTACCCTAGCAGATGCTTTCGATGATGCATTGAGATTGGAGAGCCAGATGAGAGCGGGTGTAGTCCCAGATACCTGATACCAAGGTCTTCTTTGCAGTGATTTTCATGGACATAATCAACAAGATAGATGTAATAATCAATTATTTTAACAACATCAAATAGGACAAATTAATAGTCAATTATTGAATAACTTTAACTATTATTATAATTCCAATAGGCAATTAAATAATAATCTGAATTTTCGAGGGAATTTTAGAAATAATGAAAGATATCAATATTATGGCAATCAACAACGAAGAAATAATTATAGGCAAAATAATTATAATCAATGTAGCAATGAGAATCCTAACAGTTATTATGCACAACAAGATTCGAATTTTGATTCTAGGAACAACCAAACTAATCTTGTTAGAAATAATAATTACAACAGATACCCTTAAAATAATTATAATAATTATAATCAACAAAAATTTTTTTCTAAGTATCAAGGACAAAATTATCAAAATTATCAACAGCCAAGACACAACTGCCTATCTTATCATTTAAACTCGCAGGAGGCTCACCCCCAACGTCGTTCGGAGGTGAGCTCCCAGCGTTTCAATCAGAATCAAAAGCCAAACACTACAACTAAGCTAATGAATATTGCGACAAAATCGAGACCGTTTACATCGGCACATGTCAAGGACTTGGAGTAGATGATGAGCCGACTAGTATAAAACTACGCGTCCCTGAAGGTAGGAATCGGTATACAACTTTTATGCTTGATAACAAAGCTGCAACAAACTTAGTAAAAATAAATCAATTAGATTAAGAACTTTCAGTAGAGTTAGGTAATATAATTATTTTAACAGGAATAACGCCCCACCCTGTTTTGACGAAGACCACAGTATTTATAACTATACAAGGAAGACCTAGAATTTTTCATATTGTCCCCAATGATTTTTCGATAAAAGATGGGGGACTACTCGGTCGAAAATTTTGTAAAGACCGACGGGCCACATTATTATACTATCACGATGCTATTGTGTTAGATGATGATGTGATGAATCCTATTCCATTTTTAAAGACACCTGAGGAAATTATTCCATTAGAAACGGGAGAAAAGGAACGAGTTACTCAAAAATTGTAAAAACAAGCCCAAGAATACCAAATTTTAGCCACTACGTTTGATTCAAATAAAAAGTTAGATAAAGATAAAACCAAACAAAAAATTTCTTACAATGAATATATTGCAGGACCATCAGAAAAATCAGATATACCAAGATATGAAAAATTTGGTGATATACAGGCGGACATGAAGTTCCAAGATGAGTATAATAATATAATTTTGGCTGAAAGAGGAGATAGTCCTAAGACCAAAAGTGAGGAAAACAATCAGAGTGAATATATTATTTTACTTGTCAACAAGTTTCAATGTAACTCATTAGGTGACA
>JAPYYV010001756.1:0-36371 GCA_030522625.1 Copidosoma aretas
CCTCGGGCCTTTTTGGAACCCTGGTACACCCTCGGTAGGAAAAACAGTGTCCGCCACTCAAGTGCGATCCAACCAGGGCTACGTTGCGGACCCTCGGGCTTGCTTCGCAGGACCCTTGGGCCGCAAAATCGCCCTGGAGGCGATCGCACTTTTGTGACGAAAACTACTATTTTTCGTCTTTTCAAGCGCTATTTAACATTATTTTTTGTTTTTGGCAGAAACAAATTTTTCGCATCGCAAATTGCAAAAAACCTTTTTTACGGACCTTTTTAACGTTATTCCACTTAGATTCTGTGAAAATTTGCATTTCCTAAATGTACTCCCCTATTTCTGCTATTTTTCTCATGATTAAGGTATACTGTCAAAAAAGTGGACGAAGGATTTTATTGAAAATACGGGATCCAATCCGGTAACTCGCCTGCTCTACACCTCTCTCTCACTCTCTGATGAAGATATATGGTTCCAGGAAAGTAAGTATTATTTGTAAGTAGGGTATAAGTAGATGACGTTCGCTTGCCACTTTGCTACCTTTTGCAAATTATCTGACACGGGAAAAGGCGTCAAGTCTTCATGTCAACAGCTATACCTATACACAGTACATTTAGGGCGCGTTCGAATTCTGTCGTCCGTTCGTTGAGTATTGATTTGGAAAAAAAAAACTAATTAATGAGAAATTGCAGTGGCTAAGTATAAGTACTCATAAATTGTTACGTAAAACTTGTATGCTTTTGTGAACAAAAAAGCTTAACCGCCCAGTTCTCTTACACAAATCGTTTGTAATTGCTCCAAACGAACGAACGATCCAAGTAACGAACGATAGAATTCCGAAGTAATCCGAACGCGCCTTCAGCTAACATCATATTACGTATAAAGAGGTGAACATAAGCCAAAGTAACAGCAGGGCACGGCCTTTAATAAGCTGTTGTTTTTTTTTGCCCTCGTCATTAAAGTATACCTAAGTAGAGGCAGCAAAGCGACGCGGTCGATTCGTATAATAGGGCTGTGCGTCGTTTTCCACAGACGGGAGTAAAAGTAGTGTAAGTACCTACTTATATCCTTGAGGAGCTGGCTCCGCGTTTCCCCAGAGAGAGGAGAGGACAGCCGTTTCCGATCTCTCCGAGCGAGTCAAACAAAAGGGGAAGAGAGAGAGCAGCTGATAAAAGAGGCGCACGGCGCTCCGTTCATCGCACACGTCAACCACGTCAGAGGGTGAGTTATTCATTATTTCATTGGGTACCTATAACTTGTAATCACATCAAAGCAAAGTTATTTTCGTGGCGATGATGTGCGATGATGCGAATCCATACGATGAAAGTGGGTTTGCATGATGCGGGTTGAGCTTTTGTTCGTGCAGTATACGTGCTCTTTTTTTTTTGGGAGCAGCAAAACTTATAATGCAGCTGATGGCGCGGTACCTATATGTATATATATATAAAAGTACCGTGCCGATCTGCCAGTGATACATGTTGTATGTACCTTCAGCAATTTTTTAGGTTATATTAATTCCGTTGTTGGTTTAAGCACAGGAGGAGCATCAGACCGTTTACTCTTTATAGTTTCCGTGTGCTCCTTCCCGTTTTCGTTACTAAGGTACTTACTCGTTTATTCACACTAGACAACAACAATAAATAAATCGCCTTTATGAGTCGTACAGAGCTTGACGTTTTGCACGGTGCCACAGCTATCTCTTTTGAAAATATGTTTCAATAGTTATCCTTTGTTTATTCCCTGCTGTTTTGGCATATATTAGTTTTTATAATAATGAACGATTAGGACGGAATTAGATGGTCCTATCGAGTGTACTAGCAACAATTTTAATCTTCTTTTAATATCAGAAATTTAATAACTCACTTGCATATGTTAATCGAGTTAGCTGCAATAAGTAAGTTAACAGCAGCTTTTAACAAATTTGTTTCTGTATGTGTTATACTTAATGGATTTTCATACAGCCATGTCAGTAGAGTTTTTAATTATCTATCCTGTCCATATGTTACCAAAAGAGATAACTTGAAAAATCTTTCCAGACATTGGTGAAGTTTTGGTTTTTTTTTGCATCATACATAAAGAGTATCATTTTTTCAACGTTTAGGACTAAAAACATCCCTAAAATCACAAGCAATTTATGTATTGTCAAGTTAAATGAAAATTGAAAAATTTGTTAAGAAAAATAATTTTTATTTCAGAGTCTTAGATAAAACAGTACCATGGGTCTGACAATCAGTAGTATGTTGACTCGCCTCTTTGGCAAAAAACAAGTACGCATTCTGATGGTAGGTCTTGATGCAGCTGGCAAAACGACAATCTTGTACAAGCTGAAGCTTGGAGAAATCGTTACAACAATACCCACAATTGGTTTCAACGTTGAAACTGTCGAGTACAAGAATATCTGCTTCACTGTGTGGGATGTGGGTGGCCAAGATAAAATCCGACCTCTTTGGAGGCACTACTTCCAAAACACTCAGGGTCTTATCTTTGTAGTGGATAGTAATGATCGTGAGCGCATAGGAGAGGCTGAGCGTGAGCTTGCCAACATGCTGAAAGAAGATGAATTGAGGGAAGCGGTACTGCTTGTCTTTGCCAATAAGCAGGACCTTCCTAATGCTATGATGGCACCAGAACTAACAGAAAAGCTAGGCCTTAACTCGTTGAGAAATCGTCGCTGGTACATTCAGAGTGCCTGTGCCACTCAGGGGCATGGATTATACGAGGGTCTTGATTGGCTGAGCATGGAACTGGCCAAAAAGTCATGAAGCTCTGCTTATACAAGCTCTTACTTGTGATGCGTGTGTATGTGTCATCATAAAGATTTTCAAAGGGAGACTAGAGACACTCTTTTTTGACAAAAGAATAAACACGTAATGAATTCCAAGTTCTTTTTGATAAAGAAAACATAAAAAGAGAGGGATCACTTGAAAATTAAATTTTTTCACGTTTTTTAGCTTTTGCATCAACTATTTGTCAATGACGTTTTTCGTACGTTGTTTCTGTTAAACACGTCAATCGAAAAAATTAAGCGGTGTTTATTGTTTAATGATTGATTGATCCAAAAATATCAGTAAAATTTATTACATGAAATATTGTAGCTTTGTTTCTTTGTATTTCTTTAGATTTAGCAAATTGATTTAAGACAATAAAAAAAAAAAATTAACCACAAACTCGTTTGAATTATTAAAATAAAATAACTGCGTTCCCTGCTGTCCGATCCAGCTTCCGCCGGATATCACTCCGGCGGATAGTACAGCCAGTTTATATTCCCGACGTAGAATTCGATTTGTATTTTTACCTGGAAAAAAAAGGATAGCTTAATAAAATGTTTTATTACGTACTTTTACCTTACTTCTGCAATTGTATAGGGACTAGTACTGTGTGCCGAAGTTTCCCTATAATTACCGCGAATGTCGAGTTGTAAGATATTTCAGCATGGAGTAGTAACTAATCACATCAGTTTAAAAAAAAAGTCCTCGACTGAATAACAATGCAAAATTGTGCAAAAAAAATCAACGAAAGCAAAAATACTTACTTCTTTGTTGAAGCCGTACTTCTCGCATCACATGTCTAGCTTAGTTCAATATTATGGGGACTTCTGGAACTGCTCCTTTTAGGAAAATAAAGTTTTCTGGGTGCGTATAGGCAAAAACAGCATTCTGAAAAATATTGTTTTTGCGACTACGTTATTCCTTTTATTTTCCACGACCTAGCACATTTTCCTCTTTTTTTGTTCTTCCTCGTAGAGTTCAGACAGTCAAATCGTCGACTGTCTCGTCCCGTATCAACGTCCAATTGCCGAGAACAAACGGTGCATAGCTGTGTTATAAGTATACTCGTTGGAGTTGTTTATATGTGAAAGATAAATATGGTTGTATTTTAAAAATTAAAAATATAGAAAACCGAAAAATAGCATGAAAATATAAAATTCAATAGACCTTTATTGGATTCTGTGGATGATTTTTTTCTGTGACCTTTTATTTTACCACTAAAATTTGTGTTTCCAATGGCTAAACAAGTTGAAACTTACTGCTAATCCTTTCTTTCGTAGTCTCCAAATATTATTTGTGTCTTAAAATATCCCCATACTTGATTGACTAAGCTTCTGCAGAACAAATTTTTTTGTCGAACTTCAATATGGATGTACAAAAACTTGCAGCGCAAAAAGGAGCCAGCTTCTATCTTGTACTTATTAGTTGCTGCGAGATCTACTCTAGCGATCTTTTTTGCACAGATACACCTTGGACTTCTTCCTTCAACTCCTTGATTTAACTGGCGATTTTCCCCTGCAGTCCTGCCGCTCGCCACTTTCGAGTCGCCTCCCCCGAAACTGAAACCACTTTTTTGATCAGCGAGTTTTTACTGAAATTTGAACATTATTTAGAGAACCTTAAGTATCCCTGGCCACTCGCCAAGCGTGTTGAAGAAAACTACGCGGAAATCTGCAAGCTCTTTCTTACGTAAAAGCAACCACTCGCGGAAGGCTTTGTCTTCGTGATGGACTTAAAAGTGTTGAAACTCTAAATAGTAAGTATAAGTACCAAGAGTCCCCAAATCGTTAACATTAATTGTTAATTGTTTCGTTTCTTCGGTTGTGCAAATTGTTCCAAGGACGGATTTTTTCTCATTGTCCGGTCTGCCTTACTGATATTATTATGAGACGGCATTGGGTCTCGTCGTAGAAGACTGAGACACTGCCAATCGGTCTACTGTATACCTTCGTTAGTTGAGCCCTTTTTTCACAAAAGCTTTTTTTTTTCTCTCCACTGGCATGAACATTAATTTTTGAAATTTTTTACATTGCAAATTAAATTGTACAAAAACTACGCGACCGTTTCTTACAAAATTTGGAGTGTAAATTATGTATCTATTTAAGTACCTGAACTTTGATGTTCACGGTAAAAAAAAAATTCCTTTATTGTTTGTCAGTGCATTTAAATATAGGTGCCCTTTTTAACAGTTTTTGACAATTTTGAAACAAAAAAATTTAAAAAATTTCGATCCCATTAGTACTATCTTGTAGGAAATGACACAAGGAACAAAAATGGCCCTGGGCAATTTTCTTCTTGGACTCTTCTATCTCGAGTTATTTACAGATAGATATGCCAAAAAATGATTTTTCGGTCAATTTAGCGTTCATAATGAATTTTCACAAAAATTCCTCAACACAGATTTACTGCACACGCCCTAATTATTATTAGGGATGTTATTCTGCAGAGTCACAACCACCACATTTCGTCTATCGACTGCGCTATAAAAGATGTGCACCGGTTCGACAAAAAAGAGACTTTTGAAACTAATGCGACTAGTGCACTTAAGGCGATTCCAAAAACTGACTTTCAAAAGACTGCGTGGAAGGAAGTGCAGGAAAAGCATCGATACGAGCGAATTGTTCAATCATGTGGAGACTATTTTGAAGGATTATATACCAACCGGATGACGAAGAATAAGTCAAGCGCCGAAAAATCAAGGTAGGTCAGATAATTTTGGGACGCATGACTCGTATACGTTTAGAGATTCTACGTTATTTGGTGACGGTGAAGCTATTTAATTATAAGTTATCCTCTTCCGATATACTTAACTATACATGCTTTAATATCGACGAAACGCTTAATTCATGCTGAAAAAATAGATATTTTTTCTGTCACTGCTGTCTTGTCTAGTACAAACGGCCGTTCCCTAGGGAATTTGATTTTTTCCTTTATTTTTATAGCACCGGTAACAAAACAAAACGCCACACACAATTATAATTTTTAGTGCAGAATCCAAATTATACATCGGCGCAATAATTAGTTGATCAAACGAACTTACCTGTAAGTGAAGTTCGATCACAATTATAGAAGCCTCGTTCATTTACCGACTCTACTTTGCCACTCATGGTAGCTCTGCGTGTCGAATAAATTAAGGATAATCCATTTTTTTCACGGTTGAGGTCAAGACATGGCGCACTCAGTTTATTTTATTCCTCCGAACGAGAAGTACAACATCTGTATTGTTATTCAGCCACGAAAATTTTTTTCATTTGGTGTGCGACTAGCTGCTACTACTCCATGGATTATCTTGCAGCTTGTCGTTATGATTCGTAGAGGACATTCGGCACATAGTGCGTTAGGTAAAATTTCGAAATCAAACATTTTATCAAATTATTCTTTTTATTTTCAGGTGAAAATACACAAATCTGATTCTCCATCGGTAATATAAGACTGGCCGTACTTCGCGCGATATCCGGCGGAAGCTGGGTCGGAAAGCAAGGGGCAACGCTTTTTTCATACCCATGCTGCAATTTTATTTTGGAAGTAAAAATCTAATGCAGATGTATAAAGTTGTTTTTTTAATATTTTTGTATACACCAACAAATAATAAAAATTTAATAAAGTAAACTATCTTTGATTATTTTGGTACAACGTTATCCTGTTTTTGAATGTTCATACGTATAAAATCTCATTATGAATTATTCACCTGCATATTCTTTGAATACGTTAAAACGTAGGAAATACAGTATTCACTACTTACTATAACTGTTGGAGCTATCTAGAAGCATTTATAAATTTATACAGACATGCATACACTTTAAACATTAACGATTCTCATCTCATACACGTTTTTAATATTATTTACAAAAATAATAAATTCGGAAACACTGGCGGAAAACAGTAATTGACTTGATAAATTAATATCGTGCAATTGACATTTTTGATATTTCGTTTCACAACAGGGCAATAATATCATATATAAATATTTTTTTTTTTATTTTGCAGTCAAATGGGATTTAAAACTTGTTTCACAGCTAATTACTTTAATAGGAAATTACAGTGTCAATTAAGCTATCGAAAAAAAGCAGAGACATATATAATAGATTTCTACTATACATGTATAAACTTGAAAATATGAAATATTGTAAAAAAAATTCACTTGATTTTCAAGTATTTACTAACATACTTTATCTTCAAAAATTTAAAACAAATAATGAACACACATTCTTTAAGGTTGTACAGCCCTTATACTTGCGAGAATCACGTTTTCCTAAACTTATTACAGCCTACATAAACAAAGAAAAAAAAAATTAATTTTGATTTCATTCCAATAAGAAAACTTATTACTGCATACATTATGGAACGGAAAAAACCACTGCAACATTTTTTAGACAATTTGTCTACAGTGTCTGGTTACCGATTCGATGACGTTCAATAATAGTTTGATTGCATTGAAAAATTCAACCCTTCTATTATTCACTAAGGCACTAAATATTTCCCAGTATGAAGACTAAAAATTGTCCTGCATGAACATTTGTTTGATTTTTCCCCTTCAAAATTCAAGTATTTAAATGATAAAAATAGAGCCCAAAAGTTTTACTTGCAAATAACAATTTGAAAGCATTCTTTAACCTCAGCTTGTAGCAAAAATAAATATCAGCAGAAAAAGAATGAAAGATTTTCAAGCTCATTTTTTAGTATCGTCGCCACTGTCTAATCATTGAAAGAGCAAAAACAAGTCATCAGATTCACAATAGGCGATTTCATCAGTCACAACGGGGCGATGATGGGCAGTTACAGTGAAAAGGCGCAGCCCCTTTCGTGTTACTTTCTGCGCCAGGAGCCGCTGAACGGTTCAGCCTTGCTCAAAATTGGGAAGTGATTCTCGAGAGTGTGACTAGATGCATGATCCCGAAGATCCAAACTGCGCAATATCTGGCCACAATTGGCGCAATCAACGAGGCCGCTTATCGTCTTGATTGAAGTTGCTCCCAACTCACGCTTGTGAACTTCGAATAATTCACGTTGCTTTTTAATGTCCGGGAGGAGAGATAGCAGCTCTGGAAAAATTCGACTGAATGCGCTAGCTCCCATTACTTTTCGACATCGCCTGTTGAACATAGACATTTGTTAAAAACTTTTTACACAAAATTATTACTCGCCACTTTTTTTGATAACATACTTGTAGTAATCATCAGCATCGCAAGCTCCAGTGCGGAAGAGTCCGCTCAGTGTTCGGAAAGCTTTGAGTTCCTCACTCTCATCGTCTCCGAAACAGTTGTTGAACTGTGCAATCAAGTTTTGATTGCGTCTTTGAAAGTTGGGCGGTGCAAGATAAGTATAGTAGAGCGGCTGCTGAGGCTGCTGAGGCTGCTGCTGCTCGTCAGGTACAATAGCGTATCTTTCGCCGGAACTATTTGTGAACGTGAGACCGTTTGGTCGATTAAGGAAACCAGGTGGTGGATTTGTTACAACGGGAGCTGTGAATCCTGGCGGTGGACTTGGCAAGCCAGGAGGTCTGCTTGGTGCACGACCCAAAGCTGGAAAATCGGCTCTGCTTTCGAGCCTGCTGGCAGTTTTGACTTTGGCACTAAAAACGAGTTATATCTTTACAGACTGCAAAATATGGATTCGAGTACTTATATTCACTGCATTGAAAGTTTTTGTTACTTTTTATCGTTGTTACTATTGTTAACCGTGTTTAGGTTCTCGATCTTGAGTTCTGAGCGTTTGCGTTGTACAGACGGTGGCGTAGCAGCGGCGGCACTGTTGGCTATCGTTTCTACCTCGTTCCTCCAATTCTCTTGGCTGTGGGATTTACTGTTATCCTGATCCGAGTTTTGCTTCGTTTTACTCTTACCCTTTTTGCTTGGCTCTGAAACTTCCTTGATTTTGGCAGAATTCTTAACACTTTCCTCTGAAACCTTATTGACTTTTGAGGAAAAACTTGACTCATTACTCGAAGCGTTGCCGTTACTGCTGCTGGCATTTTGCTGTTTCATTTTTTTCTTTTTTGCTTTGCCTTTTGTTGCGTCTGTTGTCGCTGATGAATTACTATTGGTGTCTGTTATCTTGGAATAAAAATATAAATGAAAAGTCTGACAACTCTGCTATGAATATTCATGTTCACAAGTTTCAAGTACAGTTGAAGGAAAAATCAGATCTGACGTGTTAACAGCTCAATGGTCGAGCTGCATGAGTGAGAATTTAATTTAAACATTTTACCTAAAGAGGGCCTTGCAAAACGATGTATTATTGTACGGACCAAAACAGTAGATTGAAAATAAATTAATGTTTAATTAAATTTTTTCATTTATACACAGATCAATACAAATTCAACGCTATGACTAGAGCTAGTTCCAGGTTACAAAAACGAAGGTAAACAAATATTACTTCATTAAATAAAGGGAGAACAGATTTGAAAGCTCACCTGCATCCACGAAGGCCCAGCAGGAGCAGGTGGTTTTATTGGAGCTTGTGAGGCTTTGGTGGGAGGCTTGGACGGCTTTGAAAGACTGGGGAAATCTTCGCCGGACCGAATAGGCGGTGGCACGGCCGCAAGAGGCGGTGTTGCCACCTTTTTACTTTTTTGCGGCATCTCCTCTGGCTTGACGCAGGTTACTTTAGTCCAGGACGACGGATTCGAGGTAGAGACGGGAGTTTCCGCTGCCTCGGCAACTACGCGACTCAAGGCTGGAAAGTCCATTTCTCTCGAGGAGCTCGTAATCGTGTTGATTCGCAAACTGGGACGCGAACTCAGCCGCGTCATCACAGTCCCGCTGGGTCTGCAACGTTGGGAAAGTTAGAAAAAAGCTGGGATTTAACCTGCTTCAATAGAAAATTTCCAGACGAACCTGTGATTCACATGAATAGATACGTTCGGCGTCGGCTTGGGTTTCGCTACAGCAGCCGAGCTCGAGGATTTCGAGCTGGATACACTAACGTTGAAAGACTTGGTCAGGGTACTGCTCGCGGGACTCTGAGTTGGCGTGGGCACAGCCCCATCGAGTCCGAGAGCCGGGAAATTTTCGTTGTAATTGTTTTTGAGAACACCGCGGATAGTTAGATTGCCCCGATTTTTGCCCGGACCCGACATAGTCCCGACCAGATGCCGCGTCGGCGCGTTACCCAGAGTCGGAAACTCCTGCGTACTCTGAACGTCGCACAGAGGCTGTTGAACGAACACTGGCTCTTCCTCCGGTGGCGGCGTTTCCGGGCGCTGATAGATGTGTGGGTTGCGCGGATAGTTGGATGCACCTTCCTCTCGCGAATTGTGGAGGTGGCGCTGATAGCTCGCCCCACCCTCGTCCCGGGGATTGCGCGACGGGCCAGCTTGCCCGCCACCTCTTCTGTGCCTGAAGTCAGCCCTGGGCGTGAGGGTGAACTCGAGCTCGAGCGTGCGAGCCTGCTTAGTGGCCACCTTGCCGAGCTGTTTGCCATGTACGCTGGCCTTGTGAGCTTTGAGGTCGATTTCGGTGCGGAACGCGCTGGTGAACTGCTCGTCGGCGCAGCCACCCTCCTCGCACAAGTGGTGCTCTTTTTGAAAATGCTCTCGCAGGTAGTCGTACGAACTGTAGTAGTGATGAAGTCCGTCTGCGTCGCAGAAGTGGCAGAAGAGATGATCGCGGCGCAAATGCCGGTAGAGCTCGTCGGTGTCCATATAGCGCTGATCGCAAAATTCGCATAGCGGGTGACCCTTGTGGCTTTTGTCGTCAACGTCGCCTTTGCGTCGGTGCAGGGATAGGTCGGCTTTCGTGTAGCAGCGTCTTTCGTGAGAAAAAATCTGTTTGTTTAAAAAAGTATTTTAGTTTAGTTGTACCAATTCTGTGCTAAGAAATATGTTTAAGTAATACAATCACCCTGAGATTATCAACACAAAGATCACAGTAATGCAAGTCATGTCTTCGTCTCATATGATCTTTGAGACTGTCAAATGAATTGAAAACTTGCTTCTTTTCACAAACGTTACATTCATGGGACAGCAACTTATTAAAATTGTATTGTATTTCTTGACTATCAAAATATATGTTGAATCTATGATCAAATAGGATACCCTTCTTTAAGAATCGGAAAGGTTTGACTTCGTATGTAAACACAACCTTTGGCAAATCTTGCCTACACATAGGACACTCGTTTTGTTGGCACAACACTCGCATCCTGGTACTACACTCAAAGCACACTGGATGCTCACACATACCAATACTATAGTACTTGACATTTTTGTAGCAAACAACACAGGCATTACTTGAGCTAGTGTTCGTTTTTTCGTTTGCTTCAGACATCTTTCTGACGATACGTCTTGATGTTAGCAAGCTAACTGTAAATCACCTAAAAAAAATGTTCATCAGTATTACATTGAGTACATAAAACAACAGCAATCATCAAATTAAATAATTGAGTCTGATTATGTATGAGACAATCCTTATATTACAAACAAGGAAAAAAATTCCTTTGATTTTAGTTTGGAGCCTTGCAAAGAATATAATTTAGAACCAGACTTGTGAACCATCACCGACACAAAAAAAAATTTTTTTTAATCACAATGTCATCCAAGCTACCACAAGACAGAGAACATTCCAGAAAGGAACAAGTAAATCCATTACAGTAATGAAAAAAAAATAAAATAACGAAAAAAGCTAGCAATGTGGTATCTCTTACAACTTGCCTCTTGGTGCAAAGCTATCAGTCTGCCAGATGTTGCTGCACTGCTTATAAGAGAGGAACTATGGAGAGTAATAGCAGCAGGTTGGTCAGAGCAACTCTACAACACCTACACTCCAAAAATAGATGAATTTTCTGGGATAGCTGCCTGCTGTTGTTACTGCAAAGAAAATATAATTGTCAGTAAGCAATCGAAGGAAAAAAAAAAACGAGATTTGCTCAAAGTAAATCCTACATGCTGCAAACTTGCACAAACAATGCAATACTTCGTAAAGTAAAGGTGTACTTATAAGAAGAGGGGGTCGGGGACACACGACACACGAGAGTCACACGAGGCATAAACGAGAGATATTATACATATTGGAGCGAACGTTGAGGAGGGGAAAGAGGGAAGCAAGGAAAATTATAGAAGAGGTTACCTGTCGTGTTTCCACACAGCGTGCAAAACCTTAGCTTGCTGACCAACAAAAAATAAGTACGCCGCTGATTACTTTCGGCTCGATTCTTTTTGACGCTTTATCTGCAGATTTTTTACTAAGTATCTCGGCTGGCGGGCTGGAGTTCGTCTTAGGCCAATCCTTTTGAGTACTTACATGCGTTTCCGCAACCAGTAAGCCTAGCCTGAGGCCTGAGGCCTGAGCCAACCAGCCGCTCTTCGAAAACTCGAAACCTTGACAATTGTATATATGTATACCCAAGGTGGTTTAGATGTATAATAACTGCAGAACAGTGAATAGTGCGATTGGTATGTTGCAGTTTGCATTTGCATTTGCAGTTGCACGTTTATGGTTGTGTTGTATGAATAGGTACTGTCAATGTGTCACACTGTCACGTAGTCTAAATAAAAGTCTAAAGTGTGATATCACTCACTAATTTCCTATACTTATGACTATATTGCCGTTGCACACTATGGAATTCCTTTTGTACTGGTGGTTGATAAGACCGTTCGCGTTCGGGGATTTAACTAAAAAAACAAAAAATTACCTTTTGTCAAAATTCACTTAACTGTGAGTGCACAGGTTTTTTCAAAAGTACAGCATCGACAGGTTCCCATTCAATTAAAAAAAAACTTCAAAATCAGATACGTTTCCCCTGCAATGTATATAAGAGGCGCACCGGCGCGTGATCAAAAACGTACAGCGTTAAAAATAGCGGAATGCTCTAGGTCCCCATTTTTTTATCATCTGAGCAATATATTTTTTGATTTAATTATAAGCTTGAAAATATTTCAATTTTTGTACGCGCATTGAACGAACTACCTATACTTATTAGCTCCGATATCGGCGATATGCGTGTTTTTTGACATTTTATAGTCATACATGTATCTATATATGTATATGACACGGGGTATACATATAGTAAACATTGCAGACGATAAATTGTATGCCGTTTGCCGTGTCTTTATATCAAATAAAAATAACACCGCGCGTCCCATTATGCATGCAAAGTGATAACCATTACCCTGCCACGTAATTTTTTATCCTCATCATCTTCAATTAAGAATGGCGAAAAGTTGTAAAAATGCTGTCGTTTGGTAGCATATTCGCTTGCAGGTTACATTTTAGTGGAAGATTTTTCTCAATCTTCTGATTGGCACTATTTTATGCAAAAATGTCGCAAAAAAAAATTTATATCGGCGAGGATGGTGAGTCTTGATATTTCGTTCTTTAAAATTTGCGTAACAAAACAGTAGTTTATTTCAAGCATCGTTTTTAAAGCAATAAACTTTTGATTTTACAGATCAATTAATAGAGGACACAGTTTCCTTGCAAAAAGACATTCGTTTGTTCTGCTTTGATATCAGTCACTGTAGTACTAAGGCCCAATTAGTGTGGTGTAGTTTAGGAATATTTATATTTTATATTTTGTACGGATATTTACAGGTTTGCCTATACTTTTTCATTTATGTTTGAAAATTACTGTGAACACTGATTTATATTTTTTACTTTTGTCAGGAATTGATATTCACTCTGGATGGCTTCAGACCATTTGGATGGTACTTAACTTTAATTCAGTTTGGCTACTATTCAGTGTTCGGATGGCTAGAATGTCATGTTAGGAATATCAGCAGGAGAATACCAATCAAGACATACATTTTGCTTGCATTGTTCACTCTGGGTACCATGGGCTTTTCAAATTCTTCCCTTGGATATTTGAACTATCCCACTCAGGTCTGGATCGTGTCCATTTCTTTTATAATTCAAAATAATTATCAATTTTAATAATTACTACAATTGTTTTATTCCAGGTAATTTTCAAGTGCTGCAAATTAATTCCAGTATTGATTGGCAGTATCCTAATACAAGGCAAGTCATACGGCTTTCTAGATTTCGTTGCGGCAAGTCTCATGTGTCTAGGCTTGATTCTGTTCACTTTGGCAGACAGTATGATCTCGCCGCGCTTCAATGCTATCGGGGTCACGATGATTAGCTGCGCTCTGCTCTGCGACGCCGTAATCGGTAATGTTCAGGAAAAAGCGATGCGCCAGCACAAAGCTAGCAATACCGAAGTTGTGTTCTACTCGTACAGCATTGGCTTCGTCTACCTGTTCCTAATACTCGCGTATACCGGGGATATTATTACTGGCGCCTCCTTTTGCAGTCAGGTAATTATATACAATTTTCAATCAAACAACCTACTTAATTCTGTAATTTTTGTAAAAGAAAATCACAATTTTCGCCTATCTAGCATCCCATTGAAACATACGGATATGCCTTGTTGTTTTCACTATCTGGATACTTGGGCATGCAAATAGTTTTGAGCTTGGTGCAATGCTGTGGAGCCTTTGTCGCAGCAACGGTGACTACGTGTCGCAAAGCTGTTACCATCATCATGAGTTTCCTCTTTTTCTACAAGCCCTTCACCTGGACGTATTTGTGGTCGGGTTTAATAGTTGTCCTGGGAATTTATCTTAATATCTACAGCAAGCAGAACAAAACAAGCTTTTCAGAAATCTGGAAAGAAATAAAAAAGTGCATCAGACGTCAGAATCGCATTCAAAGACGAATCATGACGAAAGTGTGAAAGAACATAATTTTTTCTGTGAGGCTTCGAGTGTTTCTTCTTTGTTTTGATTTTTTTTTCTCGCGCGTGATTAAAATTCACCAGTTCTATATCTTTCTCATCGATTTCAACAAATGGTTCAATTTTTCAATTGTATGCTAGAATTATAAGATATAATAATTTTCAAAAATGTTTAAATTGTAACATTACATCATTTGATGAACGAATGATATTAACATATGTGATTTTTATAATATATTTTATCGAGGCAATTGTGAAACAACTATCATTTTTATAATAACAACGGAAGAAGAGTTAGTTAATGTAATCAATGTAGCTAACTACAATCGATGACTCCTGTGATATTTGTGAAACCAAAAACCATCACTTTTAAAGTAACTATATAAGAGAAGTTAGAGAGTTTACTCGATATACATATAATAAGCTACAATAGATTAAAATTATTTAAAGACCTTTAAAGTATTGCTTTATACATGTAAAATTGTAATAACATGATTTTTTAGTTAGTCAAAGGTACCGTCGATAAAATTGTTTTAAAAGAAGTAAACAAAACATAAATAACAAGCAACTCGGTATTGAGGAAAAATTTTTATGTTTATTTTCTACTTAATACGAATCGTTTCATACACCACCAATAAATACGCAATACATGTTTGGAAATTGTAAAAAAAAGAGATTAAAATTTATTTAGGATGAATTTTGTTAATTTTTATACCTAATAATTGGAATGAGCAATAAAAAAATAAGAATCCAGAAATTATATTTTTTTATCGCAAAACCCGTTACATAATTAGATACAATTATGGGATGAATATGAGAATACATGAACAAGCGAAAAAAATTAAAATGGCGAGGCGGTGTAAAAAAATCAGGTTGCGATTAGGATGGAAAATTCGTACAAAATTGTGTAACAGTACCTCAATGATTTAAACGAAACAATTGGGACAAGTTATATATGTATATATACATACATATATATGATTGCCACTTCAAAATTATAATTTCTACTAATAATCACCACATCCATTCCAATCAACTTTTCTTTGAAATTATTCGATTGGCTTATTCAATACATACCGGTTTCCAAACGATGATATCGATTCTATCCGCTATCTCTGCTAACTAATATGCTATTATTATCCTTTCGAGAAATTCGTTCTGATGGAAACTTGCAAAATTTTTCTCTAGCAATCGAGCCAAATCCAATTGATAAAACTTTCTTTATTAACTATTATAATTATTATATAATAAAGACAAAATGTTGAGCATCGCTTAAGATTGTAGATGGTAAGTTTTCTTTTCTTCAGCTGTGTACACGTGTTATCGGGAACAAAATAAATCCTCTATCTCTTGCGATCGTTGGATCCGCTACGACGAGAATGAGATCTTTTATCTCGGCTGCTGCTGCGTGAACGGCGAGACCTGTAAGAGTAAAAATAACAATCGTGCTTGAAAGCCACTCGTATTTTTCCCTCTAAAGTATGTTATTTGAAATGTAAGAATCCATCAGGTACAATCGCTTCGGCTGAATGATCATAGTCCGAGAGGAAAGGAGACTCTTAAGAATCGATCGACTTTCCCATCGGATCTCAGCTCGGCCATTTGATTCATCACGCGGAAAAACCCAAAGGGACAAAAGAATAAAAAACAGAACCAACCTCTTGCCCCGACTGCGACTCCTCGATCTGGAGCGCCGCCTATCCCTGTCGCGTCTATCCCGGTAGTGATCACGGTCGCGGTCACGGTCGCGGTCGCGCTCGCGCTCTCTGTCCCTGAAGCCGCGATCGCGGAAGCCAGCACGCTCTCGGCTCCGCTCGCGGCTGCGGCTGCGCTGTCGGCTGCCCGAGCGCTCTTTGTCGATGGCGTCGCGCTTCTGGCGCCTGCGTTCTTCCATGGTCTTCTCGAGATCGGAGAGCTTTTCCCGAATCTTGATGAAGCCCAGGTGAAGCTTGCCGCCGAAGTGATCAGCCAGCCGGCGGTCGTTGTCATGAATGCCGAGGTAGGCGCTGCAGACCTCGCAAACGCGCAGCTTCTGCTGCTGGTACGATGAGGCAGGCATGCTGTTTCGGTACTCCTGCTCGGCCTCGTTTTTCTTTTTGCGCAGCTCGTCTATCTCGCTCATGAGCTTCATCGACTCCTCGACGAAGCCCTCTTCGCCCAGCTGCTCGGCTTTGGCCAGTTTTTTACCGATCTCCTCGGCGAACAGGTGAACGTTGTTGGCCTTGGCCGCGACCTCTGCGCTCAGCTCCTCTTGCGTCTCGGCGAGCCTCTGCTTGGCTTGCTCTGTTCGACGGTCGCAGTCTGCTATGAAGCTCTGCAGGTGCTCCATTGCCTGAAAATTGTAAATTACAATGGGCTCCGGTTTTTTATTAGGTGGGATTCGGAAAGTGGAAGGTTTGTACAAATACTCACGTCAATGTCGTAAAAGTGATCCTTCTTCTTCTGCGCGGCCTCGTAGTCGGCCCTTAGGGCCAGGTCGTGAATTTGCGGGCATTCTCCCAAGTCCATGCGCTGCGATTTACAAATAGTACTCGTTAGTCAACATTTTAAGCATCACAGGCTCCAGTCGAGGCGAGATCCTCGATTTATTTTTTCTCTATATGTTCATTGATACATTCAATACATGTATATTACATTTTGATAATCAAAATTATCCGATGTCGATATAAAGTAAATTTTTGGTAAGCCCACCCGCTACATGTAAAACTTGACTGATTAGCGCAAAAAGGTTTGCTTGTTTGCACCTTTATTATCATTCATCTGTATATCTTTCAAGTAAAGGTTGAACATCATCCGAATCGTGAAATGTGACAAATGCAATGAACGGTTAATGCTAATATGTATAGTCACTGATAAAAAAAATAAAATAATGTAGTTAACTATGAATCGATCAGAGCTGACGAATGTATCAAAATGATGTACACCTAAACTTTGAAGGCAGAACAGGTAATGCTGAAAAAAAACTTAATTTTGATATACACAATATGGATATACTCAATAGTTTTTTTTTATCGGGAACCGTGTTTTTCTTTTTTTTTTTACTTTTATTTTTTAAAGAATAAAGTTTTGGTTTGTTGTTCAGACTTACAAAAGCAATGCGTCTTCGGCACAAAAGTCTCTTCCCACATCAATGTAATAAATGCCTACGAAGAAGAGCTTAAAGAAGGCTGCTGTGTTGCTCTGGAGGCAATGGTTGGACTTAAGTCTATACATTGAGAGATTTCACCTACAGGAATATATAGGAGCTAATCTCATAGAAAAACAAATTCGCTGCCTCATTTTTATTCGTGAACTTAATATCATCGTTCACCAATACTATTTGTTGTGCTCAATTGAAGAGAGAATCGGACGAGTATTTCAATTATTTTTGTATTCATTAGAGATGAATTGAAATAAAATAAAGAGTAATGATAATTAAGACAATAATAAACGTTCTATAGATAGAGATATTTTGTTAATTTGACTTACAGAGTGGCAACACCTCTCCCGCCTGACCACCGATTGCGATGGATCAACGATGCTATAAATTCAGCATGCAACCTTCATTTTTCACAATGATTTAAATTAATTAAAACTATTTGTAACGAGCACTTTGATTTTTTTTAATCACTCTTATTACTATAAATCTGTCGGAAGAAACAATGTTTCTCAAACATAACCGATGATTTTTGAACAAATCGTTCAATTTTGAAATAAAATTTTAGATTCTTTTTTTATACGTACGATGACAAACACCTTCGCTGTCTATCCATCGAGCCGATTTCCCTTTTTCGTGAGCTTGCCTATTTTGTCGGTTAAATTTTTTGTCAATTGCCAAAAGTTTTTACGGACGCGTTATGTGTAATGAAACAATAAAAATACAACAATTCAATAATTAAAAAAAAGTTTAGTGATCGAAAGAACAATAGAAAAAAATAGAAGAGATGATGTATTAGTTGTACTGATAGCTTTTTTTACTAATTTTCAATGTAAAAAAAGTGTTACACGCACCATGCAGTAATATTAACCAAGTTAAATTAACTCCAAAAATTATACGTTTGTTGAACAATCTGGAGGATTCCTACTGAGGATCCAATACATATAGTGAAGTGAGTGATAAAGCTTAATAATGTAAACACTGAATTAAAGAAAGAAAAATTATTTCCCAAGTTACATATGAATTGTTCTACCGTATTCTTATTTGGGTTATCCAACAAATTTTACTTGAACTATTGAAAAATAATTCCAGCATTAGTGTTCCAAATAAAACATTCACCAACAATAAAAAAAAGGTTAATAATAAAATGATTACATTTCACTGAAGAAAGAAAAACTAGATAATCCAAATAATTGTTTGGCAATTGACAATAGCTTACTTACAGTCAGTGCTTTCTTGTCACACCTTTCTGTGAGAAAAAAAAAGTATATTTCTCTCTTTCTTGTCTAAACATTCATACTCACAGAAATTTCAAAGTGTTTAAAAGATTATCTCTCTTATTCCGGACCATCATTTATACAAATGTGCAAGCATACCATAATTTCATACTAATCTTCGGTCAATAATCTTTCTCTTTATGGAGGTCTCTACTCACCAAAAACGTACGATACAGGACGATTGTTTGACGCATGTGTGTCAGGTCTTGGGATTTTCGACAAATTGCGAGACCCGCGCAAAATTAGGCGAAGTAGCCAAGGTGATCTTGTCAAGCAATATTACATTATCAATTTATTTTTGGATTTACTTTCGTAAAATTTTTGACAGTTAATTCATTAACTTTAGGGAAAAATATTCTTGAAAAAAATGTCACATAGCATTGAAAAAAAAAACTGAAATAAAAGTAGTTACAAACCTTCTTAGATAAATGCAATGACTTGTAAAAAGAATTTATTCATTTCCCTAAAGCTTATAAATTTATTTTCAAAACTTTTTACTTAAGTTTGGACTGTTTCACAATCAAACACAAATAAATATTTAAACAATGTTATTAAGTTAGATAGAATCAATTGCATATAATACGTATATCCTTTTATATTCTTTTTAGCTAATTTTTTTAGTACTTACAGACGTAACGCGACCTTTACTCAACATCTATGAACAGTAAATTACTCAACAGTGTATTGCATAAAACTGGATTGCAATTGCTTTTCCAGACGTTCTGGAAATAGAGAACTGCTGATCAGCAGTTCAACATTAGTTAAGTAACTGTTCATTCAACCAAAGGAACTGAATAGCAGTTAAACAAGATGACTTCAATCTTTCTCAAGTATTTTAACTTTTATAAAAAGTTCATATTTTTATGAAATTAAAATTACCATTTGCTTTTAAAAAAAGGAGAAGAAAAAAATTGTTTTGCTGCATATGTAGAAAAAAAATGTGAAAACTTGATTTCCAATAAAAATACTACTTGAACCGTGAAAGTTTTTAGTTATTTGTAGAAAAATCGAACGAATTTTGAAAACACTTATTAAGTGCATAAAAATATTAACCAAATTTGAGTATTAAAAAGTACGAGCATATACCAAGGAAAAATATGATTCTTTCCATTTATCTGATAATTAGATTTACTTACTGTTGATGAAAGTATTTCGTGCGGACAGCATGCTAACAGAAAACTCTTGCACACTTTTGGATCCGAGTATTTCACTTGAAATTTGTTGTTTTCACCTGAAAATCAAAGAAATCACAAAAATAAAATACATTTAATCTCTCATGTATAAAATCTATGAGGTATTACAGGATATGTTTTTGCTGAAGCCAGACAAGGATTACTTTTTGTGAAACAACATACTGGATTCCTTACAAGTGCAAGATATTTGATCCATGGGATCCGGTTTCAGGTTAATGATGAAATATACAAGATTTAAATAATTTTAATATAAAACGCATCTTATCAGGATTATTCTAAAAAGTTTGAAAATCGTAAGCTTTGCCCTAATTGGCTAAGACAAAGTTTTACAACTCTTTTTTCATCTATTGAAATACACGCGTTTCATAAAATGTTTAAGGAGCATGAGGTATTTATGTATATATATGTAGGTATAAGGGATAGGGTACAATACAACACTACAACGCCATCAAGAAAGGAAAGAAGCAGCAAGTGCAGGGTATATACATTTACTGCCCTTAGAGGTACAACTAAATAACTATAACAACTTAGAAAAGTGAAGAGAGATAAGATAAGATAGAAAGAGAAAGCATGTGTGTAATTATACAATATGCAAGTGTCCAAGTCGTGCAAGAGCATTAGAGCAGGCAGGGGAAATCGATACCATTGCACTCGCAGATGAGGTTACTTGCGCACTAAATATTCTAAGCATTCATCCAGCCCTCGAAAGTAAAACGCACAGAGCAAAAAGAGAGGAGAGAAATAGCTGCGTGAATAGTGTAAATTATAGTAGCCGCACTGCCATCCATTTTATTTTGCACACTTTCGCGCAGGTATACACAACGCACACACGCACACAGCCACGTAACCGAAAATATGCACACTGGGTGCAATCCCATCAAACGCAAAATGGAGCAACAACGCAGAAAAAGAAATACTTAGTAAATAAGAGAAGAAGCTGCACTCACCGTTCCGCCCGGTTCCCATAAGTTGATCGAGCATAGCTCGCATCTGGTCGTGGGCCGTCATTTTCTCCAGTTTGATGGCCGCTTGTTGTCTCCTCGATAACGAGGAAGACTCTATTCTGGGGAATATAGAAACGGCCGCCGAGCGATCGCGGCTCTTCTCAGCAGCCGCTCGGAAAACGGCAGCTGAACTCCCCAACGACGACACGCACACAACGATTATTCACCGCGGTAACGAGGTACGACGTTGTTTTCGGTCCGATGGCTGCGTTGGCGAACTTTAAATGACCAAAACGTGCATCACAAGTGTGCAACTGCGTCGTCTTCGTCTCTGAACGCTCTGCTAAACGGCTGAACTCCGAATGATTCCTTTTCTCGCCGTTTGCTTTTGCGCAGTGCACCTTCTGCTTTAATTTTCTTTACTGATGGTCGGTAAAAAGGGCGTTTTTTGTTACCTACTAATAACAGTGATATTTAAAATCACCGTAATACAATTTTACAAAAAAAAATATATTTAATATTCCGCGATAATTTTATTGGACAAACGTATTGAATAGGAAAAAAATGGTCAGTGATTAATTTGATTTCTTTCGTTTATTCTCAGTAAAGTACAAAATGTTTTCGTCGACTTAAGCTCTATCATTTATAACTTTACACTGTATCATGAATTTGGAAAAGATTATTATGAAAAAGTACAAAAAGGATGTAAAATAAATTTGCACCGCCAACGTTTAAAACATCGCTCAAATGTTTATATATATATTTACTACAGTTTTTTTTTTTGTTTGTTTTCCTTTTCTCTCGAATAATTTATTGATAAGGCAACTTTGTTGATTTGCGTACCATTTTTATAAAATTTCTCTAATATATTAATTTTATTTAGTATTTTGTGTGTATATATTTATATTTTATTTTTTAAAGCATCATTTGCAAGACTCGCGATGCCTATATATAGTAAGTATAAGCACAATTTACCAACTTTGTCTTTGCGCCGATAAATTATCTACAGTGCGATTTCTGATTTATAGATTATATCATAACAGATGTAAACTCGTAAAGAGAAAATTTTGATGCTTCGATCTTTTGATGAGGGCTTTTTGGCAGAGTGTTATTCATATAAATAGTATTTACTGCTGCCAAAAATGTAATCTACCCATAGACTAGCAGCAAGCAATCAAAACCTCAAGCTAACTTTTCTTTTAGACGTATAAAAGTATACACGTTACAATAGTATATACTATATTTCTTTAAGGAGACGAAAAATAAGTTATAAAAAAGTTCTTTCATATGATGAAAATTATTTCAATTGTTCGATGATCGTCGGAAGTTTCAAGTATACATTCACCTGTATTTTTACACCTCCTGAAGCTTCTATGTACACTCAAAATCTATTTGAATTGCGTAGAAATGAAAAAATACAAGTTTCTCTAAAAATAATAAGTTATAAAATGACTTAAGAATACCAATCATAGTATTTTTCCCACACTCCACAAAGTCATAGCGGATAATCTATGTTGTTGGGAGTGGCAGACACAGTCCATCACGAATTTCAATCACGCAACTTGAGCAAACGAAATTTGATAATTTCGTTAATGTCGCGTTACCCGATTTCGTAAAATTTTTACGAAAATCATCCGGGACGTGAAAACGCACCCATCAGTTAGGTGACTCGGGGTAAAATTTCTCAAATATTGTCACGATACAAAATTAAAGTATCTCTCTTCAAAGGTGTATATCCGTACAAATTCATGCTGCTTTAAAAATACTATACTAACGCGTGACAACATGACACTGTCACGCCTTCTTTATAGATTGTGACACCCAAAGTGTCCACACACATTCTTGCTTTCCTGTTTCGATCGTCAACTACAACATTGAAAAAAAAAAAAAAAAAAAAAAAAAAAAAAAAAAAACACCCCCCACCCCAAGACACCAAAAAAAAAAAAAACCCAACCCACCGCACACAAACAACGAGCGACACAAAAAACTCCAAGCAAATCCAGCGTGTACACGAGATACAAAACCTACGTACAAACGTGAAAATAAGAAAAACAATCGCAACGAGTCGTCGCCGCCCCGAGAGATCGATTCGGGGCGAAAACGGACGTAGGTAAAAAACAAACGAAAAATCCCTATATGCGCTGCAGGCGCGTCGTATATACTTAAATAATTACAGAGCAGTCTCAAGGGTCGGAGCGCTGGGGCTGCGCGTCACGGGGCCATTACCACCGACTTGGCTGGCCGACGCGCCGCCCGGGCTCCGGTTGTCGGCGTCGCCGCTCCGCTGATGAGCGCTCTGCTGGGGTGACTCGGACCTCGCCCTGAATCTCCGGCTGAACAGGTCCTTCGGCGCCCCCGGCGAAACCACGGGCGTCGAGCTCGCGAGGAACTGCGCCCTGGCCAGCTGGTTGCTCATCCGCCGGCTCTCGATGGCCTTTATCGGGTTCTCCGCGTCCTTGTTGTCGCTCCGGACCTTCATGGTCGTGCCAGAGCTGCTGTTGCCACTACTGTCCAGATCTATGGCCTGCAGCCGGTTCTCGAGCTCCTTCTCGCTCTTCTCCAGGGCTCTCTGGTTCCTGTTGTCGTTGATCGCGTTCTTCAGCTCCTCGAGGTTCTTGGAGCTGTTCTTCCCGTCGGACAGGTCCAGCTGTCTCCTCGTCGCGGTGACTGGTGGGAAGGAGGTGGCGGGCGTGGGCGCCTCGGGGGAGGGTTTCATGGCCTTCTCCTCGGCGGCCGTGTCCTCGATGATCGTCGACGAGAGGACGTCCGTGCGCGGGGTCTGGAACCTCCAGGCCGAGCGGGGACTGAGGACCTTGGCCAGGGGCTGGCTCGGCTTCTGGCTCGAGGGCGACTGCTGGTGCTGCTGGTGCTGCATCAGCTGGGCATCCTGGTTCTGCTGTCGGGAGAGCTTGAGCTGCTCGGCCGCTGAGATTCGGTTCGGGCCGGATTTAATGCTCTGCTGCAGCAGGAGCCGCTTGAAGTCCAGGCGCGACGTGGCCGACGGCGACAGCACGGTCTTGGGAATCTGTGATGCGATGATGGATTTTTTGTAACAAAGATTATTTTTTTTTTGTTTTGTTCTCCTTCAACAATCGCGATTAATTTTATCATCGTGATGCGTATTCACAATGGTTTCTCCGACAAACGAAATAAAGGAATCATATTATTCCGTCACATTTTATCGTCCATACAGGCATCGCGCGACGAAACGTAAAATCAGCCAGAGTCACGTACCTCGGGAGTTTTCTGGGTCTCTGGGCTCCAGCTGTGCCGCGTGCCTATGATCTGCTGACCCTTGGACAGGGACGTGACGGAGCCAGCGGGCGACAGGCTCTCGGGCTCGTCCCTGATGTTGAGGCGCCTCTTCGACTTGTGTATCGCGGCGAAGAGCTCCTCGTTCGACATCGAGCTCTTTATCGGCGACAGCGTGATGCTCGCGGGCGTGCTCCTGCCGGAATCCGCGGGGCCGCGCGCGAGCGCCGGATCGGGCGAGGCGCACCTCTGGGCGGACAGGGCCAGTCTTTCGGCGACGCTCGGCTGGGCTCGGTTGGTCGGCGTCGAGGACTTGAAGCCGTTCGAGTGTTCCGGGCCGATCGGGGAGATCGGCGAGTTCTTGAGGTTGTCGTGGATCGGGGAGGCGAAGAGCCGGTAGCCCAGCGCCGACAGGCCGACTGGTGAAGCGAACCTGCAATGCCGTTCCAAAGTACGCTCGATTGGTCATTTGTTTCTTTTCAAGCGCACGTTCACATTTTTCCAGGGCTGCCGCAAGAATCAAGAATTTCTCGATCTCGTCTTGTCTCGAAGACCAAGAACAAGATGCATGAATAGTATGCAAGACAGTAACAAGACGTACCGATCAAGAAACTCATACAGTCAAGATGGGTTACTCAAGTTTTTGAATTGAGTGAACAAGATGTTCTTCAAACTTATCCATTTCTATCCGAATCATGCTATGCATACTGTCCTGGATGAAAAGTCGATTGAAATCACAAATTTGCACAATGCCGTTGCAAAGTATTCGTCGCAAAAATAAGATGTTTTAACTTGCGAAAATGTTTATCATTATTTTTTAAAAATGCTTTATATTTGAAGAATAAAGTTGTGGGATCTCGATTGATTTTGTAATTCTAAAATTTAACATAAATGAAATGCCAATGATTAAATCGAAGAATTAAAAATATTCGCTGCAAGATGTTGAAAAATTTACAAGCAAGAATGTTAAACTTTGTAACGCGCAATGAAATGTTTATTATAATTTTTGTATCTGTATTCATGCAGCAATCAATCAATTAATTAATAACGTACCGACTATTTATTTCATTGGAGCATTCGCATTTTTATCCGTAATTATTCGACTTGAAAAATATTGATGCTCCGCCAAGATCGTGTACGCGAGAAAAATACAAGGACAATACGACATTCGGATTCCCAACATTTTTCGAGAACGAGACCAAGTCTTGCGGCAGCCCTACGTGACCCAACGTGTTGGTCAGAGGCCGTGGCAACGTTGCTGGAACGTTTTGAGTATGCCAAACGTGTCCGTTACCATTTTTCTCTACAATTAAAATCGCCAATTTGCACGACAACGCGATACCTCCGCATGGCATCACCCGCTCGATTACGCACCGTCAAAATCGCCAGCGACGAAAAAAGAAAAAGTGGCGGACACGCTCGACCAGCGTTTTAAAAAACCTCGGGCCCTCCTACCGATTTTTCACGTCCACCGGTGCCGGCGGCCTCGACTGCTGCGGCCGCTGGCAATCGTGCCCGCCGTGGTCCCGACACTGCGACGCGAGCTTCTCGGCCGAGCCGGACTTCTGGCCCTGCCTCGCGAGCAGGTGGACGGCGCTGAGGGGCGCCCTGGCCAGGCCCCGGGTTATGTCGGGCGTGACGCTCCTCGCCGGCTCGATCGCCACCTCGCGCTGCGACCTGCGATTCGGCAGGGTGTAAAAGTGCTGCTGCTGCTGGGCGTACATCCTCTGGCTGTCCGCGTAGTGCGAGTAGGGGGCGACGCCGGCGGTATGGTGGTGGTGGTGGTGGTGGTGGTGGTACAGGCTGTTCTTGTCGAGGATGAGCGGCTGATGGTTGCAGAACTGGTGGTGGTGGTGGTGGTGGTTGGGGGGCTGGGGTCCGACGCGCTGCTGCGGGAACGGGGGACTGTTGTAGACCACCTGGTAGGGGTAGGGGCTATGACCGTGGGCCTTCCGGACCTGGGGCGGGCCCACGTACGGCGGGGGCTGGACGCGCGGACAGGCCGTGGTCGAGATCGGCTCGGTCGGCTGCATCATCGCTGGCAGCGCTTTTTCTGCAACAGAGAGACGAATCGGGGGTTCGGAGGATTAACCCGGGTCGGTTGGGCTCTGTTTTCTCTCGCGGAGGTGTGCCGATCGTAATATTGGGATCGCCGTGTTGCTGGCGGAAAGAGAGAATAACGGAGTTCGTGTCTACCGTGTACGGCGAAGAAGGGTCGATTAGTAGGCGGATTATATACTCATTAGGCGAATTATTATTTTTGGAAATTGAGGCATTCGATTACTCTGTACAGGGAGAAAGATTTTTTTGCCAGGCCAACAATGTATCGTTGTGCAATTGTTCAAGATTACGATCGGCATCGTTCGATAATGACTACTTAAAATTTAGGTATACGCTTTATCAAGTGTTCTTTTTTTCTTTCTTGCGATTTCAAACGTGACTGTGAGCCTCGCTCATTGGATGGAAAATCGAGGCTCGAGTTCGTTGCGCTATGTCGTTACAAAATACTTAATTTCGGAGGAGGGTTAATCGAATGTTTTCTTTTTTATTCTGTTATCAAAGAGATAGTTAGTATACGTGTGTTAGTGGTTTTAATTTTGTTAGCTGTACATAGTGTAGGCGATAAAATCGTGGTGCCATGCCCAAATGCAACCCTATTACGTAAGCAGTCGTATCAAAAAAAGCAACAATCATATCTACGAATATAATACATGTATACATCAAGTTGTCATTATTATTTATATATTCGATCCAATTTCGAAAGTTCATCGTTTTGTTGGTTAATATGTATATTCATACAACTGTGTTAATACATTCGCTTTGATATTCTTCGAAATCGAATCTGAATATTTTAATATGCGTGCATGAAATGAGAGAAAAAAATGTACTCACCGTGCATATATGGTATGCAACTATAATAGATGAAAGTTATATATACTTGTGAAGGTGCCGCACTCGTGTGATATAGAAGTGCGTCAGATTGACTATATTTTCGTTTCAACAAATGTAAAATTTACATCCAAAGATTGTACTTTAGGCACGAGTGACACACAAAAACATTAAATCACACATTAGGTCAAAGTGCAAAATTTTCTAGGTGCAAGGTGAAATTTTTTTCTTCATTATTGTACAATTGATTAATCGAATTTCACCGGTGCGTTAAAAAACTGAAACCACAATATTATTTACAACTGAAGGCTCCAGTACTTGGCTTGGATAAAAATTGAAAAACAAAAATGAATAATTTTATGTGAAATAAAGAATAATAAAATGTTAGTCATTCTGCTTAGTAGCTGTGCAGTTTGTGATAACATGTAAGTATATGAAAAGTGCAGGAATCATGTTCGTGAAAAAATTAACAAAATGCAAATGCTATTATTTTTTTCTTTAATGGAAAAAAGCTATTCACATACATAACTTATGTCAAATAAAAATTAATCTTTAAAACTATCGTAAAAATAAAATACTAGCTATATAATTATTGGTGATGGTGTCATTACGCTTTGCTGAGAAAATAAGTGACGGGATACAAAACAATTATTTATCTTTTAATAATAATAAATATGTACAATCAAAAAAACTTATACAATTGAAAGATGCATGAAGGTAGAAAAAAAATGAAAAAAAAAGGTCAAAGCAGGTAAAAACTAAAAGAACTTAACAATAAAACACATATACATCTGTACAGCAAGTTTGAGTAGCCCCCCTTCCGTTGTAAGTGCGTGTCCATGAGATGCCTACATAAATTAAATAAAACTATTAAGTGCGAAAAAAGCTCATTAGCGTGGTGCATTGTATTTTTTCATTTCTTATTAAAATTATTAAAATCGTGAAAAATATCACACACGTTTCTTCAACCAATGGTTAGGAGCACACGAACCAAGCTATCATTAAAAACGAAGAAAAACCACAACAATGTTGTCTTCCAACTTAAAGTTAGTCGAATGTTAGTCACAATTTTCAACAACATCCGCAGAACCGGACTTACAACGCAAGGGGAGACTCGATGGGAATATAATACACAGTTAATAATTAAATAATGTACACAGTCATTTGGTCCCTCCTTTTTTTTTCTTTTTTTTCTTTTTTTCTATTAATGAACAATCATTATGCAATTATTACTATATCATTATTGTCATGGTCAACTCGACACGCGAGAAGGACAGCGACCAACACTGGGTTAATACTCACGATTTAGCCTATAATTTTCTCTTTTCTTACAACCTCTTATATAAAGCGTATTTGTATTTTACCATTTTGCTAGGGGTTTTTCACCGCACGTACTATATAGTAATACTTTTCCGACGCTCTGCCGTGTAGCGCGTGTTCGACAGAGCGTCCGAGTTAATTTACACATTTTGCGTAATATCACGCGAAAAGTGACGATTTGGGGGAAAAAAAATAACAGAATCGAGTACAGGCACGCGAACGAAGTCAGAGCACTTTGATCGCGCCATTTTTGTCGAACAAAGCGAAGGAGATAAGCGCTTCCTCCCTATCTCTCTCGTGATGAACTGTGTGCGCGATTGTGCATTTTTCCGTCCGATCGGCTGTACGCGTGTGTTCTAGTTTTGGTCATGGCCACCCTCGAATAACGAGCCACACCGAGGATCTCCCCGGCGCGATGAGTAAACTCCAGCTTGGAGATAAGATAACAGCTCTGCCGACAATTGCGCGACGACGAGGGAGTGCTGAAAATCCACCGTCCCGAAATTTTCGCCTCGATCGCCCTCGTATGCGTTACTTGTTTCCGTACAACCGCCAAAACCTTACGCTCGGGTTTATTGCACTGATACACATTTCTCGAAAACTCGAGAGAAAAATTTTCCTAGACTCCGATCGGGGATTCACGGAAAATTCGCGTCGAACGATTCTACCGGCGGCTCAATGGGAGTCCGCGCTTTTTATTGCAAGTACTCGTCCGCGAAACAACAATAGCGACCGAAATGTTTGTACTTTACAAGCAATCGGGCGCGATAAGTATAATACAAGCACCGACGCGCAAAACAACACCGCGAGAGCCAGCGAATTTTCTGTAGCACGTGCCGACTCTTGGGGCCGATTACAACATTTTTTTCATCGTCATCGGCATTACAATAATTAATTGCCACGAAATTATACGATTTTTTCAATACACAGCGACGATACGCGCACGCATTACGGGTCAAAGGTCAGTGATGAACCTTTCGAGTATCGTTTCACCTCGCGTGACTACATCTTGCGCTGGATTGTTCCTTCAGTGCGATACGACTGCAGGCGAAAAGTCGCGATTTATAAGAATCGAAACGGGAAAACACGCGAGAGTTCATTATTCGTCGACCGGACTTTACTCGCTACCTATATGTTTTGTGGGAAAAGTACGCCGCTCGATAAAGTTCTTTATTTCTGCTCGTTGGCCTCGGACGAACCTTTTTTTTTTTGTTTTCATTTAAAATCAATGGAAATCGTTAATTAAAAATTCAAAACTCTTTCGACGTCGCGAATGGATTCTGAACTCATCAACCATTCGAAAGTTTTACCGACTTTGTGGGTATCGCGAGATATCGAACCACTGTCGACGAAAGAAATACCCACCAACCCAATTATTTTTCAACTCGAATGTTCGTTTACGATAAAATTCTTTTTTTGCTCTCAAAAAGTGCCGAGTTTTCCATCGAACCAACCCATCCGATCGACGCGACGAGGAAATAAAGAATCTTGTCCAACTGAGAAGCTCAACTCACTGGGTCGACGCGTTGCCAAGAACAGCAGGTGCCTCGCCAGCATGACGACGACGGCGATGATCGGGACGCTCGGAGGGGCCAACAGCTACCGGACCATGAAAGGGCCGAGCAACTCAAGAGTGTAATACGGCCAATACGGGCGAAAGAGGATTGCGACGACCGCACGGGCGCGCAGGCGATGACTTGACGCGCCGCCGGTCCGCGACTGCACTGCCCGCTCGCGCGGCCGAGCACTGGACACGAGGCGGCGACCGCCTGTCTAGCAACGAACTTCCCACCACCGCCGCTCTCGTATTATTGTGTTTTTTCATCGATGCCCCCGTGCGGCGATGCCGCTTTATTTTATCAGCCTGACACACTTGACACACGCCACGCGCGTTTTTTTATCGCCCCCTCGCGCGCGCTGCGTCTCTCCCCCCCCCCCCCCATTTTCGAACGATAAAATCGCGGCGCGGGCCGAAAGGCAGAATCCTGTTTTGCGAATGATTTTTTTTCCCCCCCGTTGGGTAAGCCCGGCGATTCAATTTTGTATAACGGCTTTTTGTTCGAGAAAACTTGCGCGATAATGTGTTGAAAGTGTGCGCGTGCTGCTGTGCTTATTTCGCTGCGCGCGGATGGAAGGCCGCGTGGAAGTTTACCGCGGTCGGATCCGACTTTTCGAGGAGTAAGTATCGCTTTTTTTTGTTCCAGAGTCGCGAAAGCGATGACCGATTCGACGAGAAATGCAAGCTTGATGATTATGATTCGCGTTGATTCGGTTATATTAGTTTCGAATAAAATTTATGGATTTTGATCAGTTTCGAAAGCTAATGACTGATGTTGATTGTTAACAAAAAATACAGGCATTTGGATTATATTCAAAAAAATAAGTAAAAGAATACAAAAAAAGAAGGGCACCTCACCTGTAGATAAACCCTGTATTTGCATTCCTCGTCGAATCATTACTTTGCATTTGTATATAAAAAACTTGAGTAAACTTCAAGTTGAATCACACTTTATTAAAAATGAAAATGTATGTCGAATTCCCAAAAAATTATGCTGTTTTTGAGTTAAAAATTTCGGAAAATTGTTTTACCAAATTTTTCTAAAAAAAATGTCTTCCCTAAGGAGGGAGATGTAAAGAAAATATCTTTCTTTAATTTTGCATCTTCCGGTACACCGCATAGGTAAAGTAGTTTGGATTAGAGATATGGTAGCTAGTAGAGGAAAACATTAAGGAGAGATACAATTGTGATATGATATGATAGAAATTTTGTTGAAAAAGGGAATTGACATAGTGAAGAATAAAGTTTAAATGTTGTGTCTATATTTACAAGTGAGTGTTTTTTGTAAATAGCGTAAAAGTTTATTTTGGCAATAGAACTTATAATATATGTAAGAAATAAAATCTTCATTTGCAGAGCATCACAATATAGTTTATTTTATTTATCAATACTAATAACCAAAGATAAAACCTTGAAGCTGTCAATGCTGGCTTTCGCCATTGCAATGATCAGTTATTAAATCTATACTCTCACGAATTGGATATACAATGGAAACGGACTTCTAAGACAGTTAAAATCAAACAAAAAATACTTAATCACTTACGGACAATCGATTCACTCATAATCCAAAAATTAGAGTTAAACGAAAAGTTACGAATATTATTTAAAAATATCAGTGCTGAAGCACTTTACAGAAATTTTCCTTTCTTCCCATTGAGTTTAGTAAAATGCATTCTTAAATTCCTGAAGAAAGAGGACGAGAAAGATGCTAAGATTCGAAAAGAAATTGATGTAAAGGAATTACCGTCGAGGCCGCAAAATTCGTAATAACCAATGGTCAGGGTTCTGCTGATACTTACATATATGGCAATGAAAAGAAATTTCGAATTCTGATGTGTAGAATCCAAGCTTCCGGAAAATAAGTCTAATTTATCAACACGTGGACTCTGGCTTTTTTCATTACTTTCAAGAGATCAATAACAAAAATTCGTATGATTTAATTTATTGTGATTACTTATTTTCAACGCTCGATTTTTCAGCGTAAAAAGTAATCATATATTAATTTTTAATAAAATCTGTTATAGAGGTTTAAAAATAAATTGATTTATGAAAAAGACCAAGCTTTTACATATTAGGCACGACTGATGTTAAACAACATGTTAGGTGTTGTAAAAAAATTGTACAGTGAATTCCAAACGATGTTTATTGCTTGGAGCGTTTGTATTGCGTGGTGGGAAAATATTTTTGGCACAAACGCATTTACGTCTTTCTTATTTTATTGTGTAATTTTCCTCTGTATGATTTGGGATCACTCTCGTTGATGGATAAATAAATAGAAATTAAAAAATTAATAAATTTCTCGTAACTTTGGACCCAGGCGTCATTTTCAACTCAACTAGTGCTCAAATTAAAGCTTATGTCAAGCGCTTTCCCATTGTAACTACATACATAGCGAAGTTACGATCAAAAGAGTGTAAAAAACACCAGATTTTGACTATTTCAGTTAGACCATTGTTCTAGCTGTACAGCTATTTCCAGGATGACAAAAAAGGGTAGTCCCAGGGGGGAGAAAATGGATTGTCTAGATCTATAGATCCTTGCAGTACTAAACATGGGTTTTCCGAAATTGACTCCAAAAAAAAACTGCAGATTTTTTTGGGGTATCGACACACAGTGTGCTAAAAAAGCGATACTTGACAATGATACGCACAACATAAATCCCGATAGCATCGAAATCGGGGGATATAAATTTAATAACAATAATAACAATAATAACACCGTCTGATGCAACAATGCAAACCTCTTGAGCGATGAGTCGTTGCGGAAGACGGAGTACCTATACACTCATGCAGCGACTCCAGAGAGAGAGAGAGAGAGAGAGAGAGAGAGAGAGAGAGAGATACACATTATTACCCATCATATAGAATCCCCGGCCTTTTCCACGCATCGGCCGTTCAATTATCCCCCGTGAATCTGCTACAAGTGCATACACGCGGGCCGCTGCTGCGCCTCCCTGCATCGCGGCGCTCATCTTTTGGAAAAAATCAATCGAAAGGCGGAAGATTATCGTACGCGCCTTTGGAACGCCCCGCGGGGTTGCCGACCTCTCTGCTGCTCGTATTATACACTCTGCACCCGAGTTTTCCCCTCGTGTCGGAAAACACAGATCGCTGTATTATTTTTCCCCGCGCGTGTGTGCACCAAGCTTTTCTCTCTCCCTCTCTCGTTACGCAATAAATCGCAAATTATTAATTAACTTTGAAACCGCGGCGGGCAAGAACAAGTCTCTTACGTACACATTATGCGTGCACGTATAACAACAGCGGGGCGGCTAGCAATAATAATACGAGTAATAGTCCAAACCAACGTTCCCCAGACGTTACATCAATTATCTATGTTACACGTATGATACACGTATCGGTCCGGTACACGTGCACTCATGACGAGGGATAAGTGGCGCTCTGCATGTAGTATATATAGATCCAGTGTCCTTAAAAAAACGGACCGATATGCAGAACCGATTTCAAAATAGAATTGATAAATAGACGCGATAGCGCGTGCGCCGCCGATGATGAACGTGCGAATCCATCAGGCGATTCGTTATCTGTTTTAATGGGACTCGCGTTGCGCGGGCATTGATCAGTGTGAAGCGTTGTATAGTCCAGTAAATAAGCCGGAAAATACTGTAAAATGTGGAAAACCTAGGAAACAGCACCGATTAAAAAAATTTTTGTTTCTACGAGTTCCTTAGACCTTCAGGAACATTCATCGGCACTGACCCCGGTCCCGCGTGCAAAATCAGGGGAGGGGTGGATGTCGGACGGAACCCCCTTCTAGTAGGTATTTTTGGTCGCTGATCACGAATCTGAGGTCCAAATTTAAAACAGAGAAGATTAGCATGGCCCCTGCGCAAGGATGACACGCAAAATCGTGAAGCGTTCCTCATTTTTTGTATACAAAAAGGCCAGTCCTTTTGTAGCAGCGTGACAATGCCTATCGCAAGTTTTGGTAACGAGTGGTTTTACGCGAACCCAAAGGTGATGGCGCAGTTTATGGTGCTGTTGAGAAACCACCCGCTGCTGAACGTCGAGGACAGGAAGTCCTTCGTAATGCTCTACTCACAGGTATTGTATACCACGAGTAAACGCTTCCGGCCTGGGTTTCATTCGACATTCGTATCCTGGTTCAACACCAGCGGAGTGAATGACCGTCCGGTATGCTTAAGCATGGGTCCATTCGCACTTGTAGCCGTTGTGCAGCTTCTAGGGCAAAATTATCCGGGTCTAAAGGTGGATTTATGTAGCATCGGGGCGTCAAAAGAGCGTGTTCGCCGTGAACGGATGCCACATGTCCACGCAACTTTCATCAGAGCTGTTGTAGGCATGGAGGACGTTACGGACAACATACGGCATGCCGCAATGTTGATGCTGACCAAGCCATGCCTGCAGCCTGCTATCTTTAGCAATATATTCAACCTTGAAGCATTATACGATACTTTCGAGTATCCATTGTACTCGTCTGCCGAGACTTTCGAGGATTACGGAGAACGCGTAAGAAGATGGCTAGCTTCACCAGAAGCCAATAAAATAGTCGTAGATGACGAACGGACCTACCGCGCAAGCGGCTATGGAAGCCCTCAATTTTTTTATTCGAGCCGATGCTGCAAAATTGGCGCTGAAACGGGTTGAGAAGACAGCCGAAGCAGCGGCTGCAGCTGCCGACGACGAGGCCCAGTCGGACACCCTCCCTTCGTCCTCAAGGGGCACGGCCCGTGCGAGAGCACGACCGAAACTTTCGCGGCGGTACATTCGTCATTACGACGACGATGGTGATGATGATGATGATGATGATGATGATGATTCAGAGGATGACGATGATGATGATGAAGATCATGAAGATGCTGCAGTAATGGCGAAAACCATTGCGCTGATCAAAACCGCGAAGGACGTCGCGCGCCAGGCAGTCGTGTCATCAGCTTTCATTGCCAGCTTCAATCGATGTGTCAGGAACTGTACTTCAGGCTCTGACATTGAGATCGAAGTCTTGGCCAGTACCCCAGCCCTTAATGATGCCTCGGTGACCTGTCGTTCTGCCGGTGTCGTCATTGACGAGCTTGTACACGAGATCGAGGTTAGCTATAAGGCTATTGCTTCCAAAAAAAAGGAAAGCAAAATCTGTGGCACAAGCGGCGCGAGATAAGCGGGTCCGGCAGGCCAGGTACCCGGCCGCTGAGGACGTCCCGGAGTGTGTCGACCATGAAGAGGTAGTCACGACACAATCCGACGATGATACTGTGAACATGGATAGTTCCCTCGAACATCCATCGAACCAAGTATCACCGACCAGGCGAGACATGCAGTCCGAGGAGGAGATGGCTGAGAGAAAAAAAAGGCGAAATGAAGAGAAAGAAAAGAAGGCGATAGAAGAGAAAGTAAAGGAGCGAGAGGCGGTGCAAAGGGCAGCAGAAGAGAAAGAAAAGCTGGCATTGGAGAAAATACGACGGAATCGGGAGATATTCCGCGAAACTCACGCGAGGGTGATGGCCAACGTGACGGCAGGGCGTAAGACAGCACAGACGACGGCGGCTACAAAAAAAAACCGCTAAGCCAGCAGCAGCAGCCAAGTCGCCACCAGCAAGGCCTGAAGCTGAGCCAGCAGCTGACTTAGCAGTCACTCGTCGCCCGTCCCTGGACGATGTCCCACTGTCGCAACGCCTGTCACGCCCTCGACTGCGCCGTTTGTCAAACAGCCAGTCCGAGGGTAGTCAATCCGAGTGCGACAAGGTCGAATTGCACCATTGCGGCGATGACGAGCTCGTACTGGGGGCTAACGCGAAGCGGCGAAAGCGCGTGGTTAGGAAAGCGCTCGTTGGCAGTGCCAATACAGACCTCCGCTAGGTCGATGGGTTGACGAAGGCAGAATTGAAGACAATTCTTTGCTGAAGGGATAGAGGATTGGTGTACTGGCCGTTCCAAAGAGCGTACAGCCCCAATGGCAGGCAACGCTGGTATATGTATTTTAACAATACATACGATACCGGTAATTGGGCTAAGAACGCGACATTCCCAGTGAACAGGGAAAATTAATTGCAATCCGTTGGAATTTTGTCCAGTACAAAAAAAAACAAAGTGTTATAGGAAAATGGATTGCGATTATGTCTGCCGGCCCGGTCAAGTACAAAAAGCTAGTCCCCATCCAAAGCACTAAACAATGGGTGTGGGACAACGTTATACATTACATAACTCAAACATGGAAAGACTAAATTGTGCTTGTATTTCAATGTAATAAATAGTATATTACGCACCAAGGGAGGGAAAGTAAAGAATACTCTAGATCACACGTGCATTCTTTATTTCCTCCCGTGGTGCGTATACGATTTTTCATCAATCCTACTTCCGTCGCAGTATGGTGAAAAATTTATTATCCATCCCGAAAAAAA